>JANSTW010016229.1:0-15740 GCA_027564275.1 Diadocidia ferruginosa | reverse complement strand
AAAAAGACAAAAATGAATTAAGATGAACAATTTACTAAAAAAATGAATAAACAAACATTTAAATAACATAGAAAATCAAAAAATTTTGCATTGTTTAATGCAATTTTTATTGCCTTTCTTTGCACTATGTAAATTTTAAAAAATGTGAATAATAAAAGTTGCATTAAAACAAACACCTAAATTCTAACAAAAAACTCATTTTTATGAAAAACAAAATGTCTAAAAACACGTATAATTTGAATGATATCATTTTATTAATGAACAAATGACTAGAAAAAATAAACGCCTTCTAAACAAAAATATAAGTCAAATATTATTAAAGGCATAAAAACCTTTAAATAATTATTTTGCAACGTTTTTAAGCTTGTTTATAAACTCGTTAAAAGAAATTTTGTAAAAAATTAAAGTATCCTACATTAAATAATTAAAACTAAAAAGTTGAATAAAAATCAAATAGAAAAATTGAATAGTAAAATATTTTTCTTACAAACAAATTAGTAATGCAATTAAAAAAATGATTAAGTTCAGAAATTTTTGTTTATGCAAAATTATTAAAATTTGCTTTTTGCAGTTTTATCAAATGTGCCTCACAGAATGAAAGAACCAATTCACACTGACTGACCAATCGCCACGAATTGCTTGGTCAAAAATTGCTTGAAAAGATTCACTAACACGATCACGATCCATTTCATCATACATTAATGAATCTTTTAAAAAATCGACATTGTCTTGCGACGAAAGTTCAGGCAATCCCATGCTAAGCATCATGCGAAATAGTGTAATGTAAAATCTGGCATGATGATGGACTATCATAAACCCTTTAATGCACATATCGCGAAATCTAAAAAATAAAAGATTCATCTTACCTGTTTATTAAAAAAATATAACAAAAATGATGTAAAACCAAAAAAGTCTATCTTTTAGCTTAAAAATAATTTCTTAAAAAATTTACGTTGCAAATTCGTGAGATTTCCGGTAATCCTTGCTGTGTGCAATAGCGCAAAGAAAATGTTCTGTAAGAATAAATTCAGTTCGTTCACGATTAATACCCAATTTTCGCTTAGTATGGCCAAGAAAATGACCAAAATCAATGTGAAAAATCTAAAAGAAAGATGTAAAAATACAAATATATTTCTAAATGTCTTACTAAACAAAGATAATCATAAATTCAAGTCAAAGCTTAAAAGAAATTTTCAAGATTATGTTATAAGTCGTATATAATTTGCTATTTGTTCAAAGAAATTTTTAATTTTTACTATTTATTTTACACTTCATAAATGTTCTTAAGCATTACCCTATAAATTAAAATATTTTGTTCTTAAAGTATAAAAATAATTACTCGTCCATCATCCGCCACCATAATATTATCTTGATGACGATCACGAATACCAATAACATATGTTGTAACACAATATCCTGCTAAAGAAGCCCGAAAACGCTCTACACGTTCCATATATCTATAAGTAATCCTCAATATAAACAACTGCAAATCCTCAGCTTAAAAATTTCTTTAAAACATAAATTTAAAAAAAAAAACTATAATAAAAAAAAGTACTGAGTGCTTTCGTATTTTTGATATAAGTATTTGTGTAGTAAATATGTATCCATATTTAAAGATGATGTAACAGGACGTGCTTCACACTGAATTTCAAATAAAGTCCGACAATTTTGCACAACTTGAATCAATCCTATCTATAAAATTTTTAAGATTTCAGATATCTTTTAAATTTGAAAAAATAGTTACATTTCGTCCCATTGGCAAAACTTCGTATAAAGTCATACAATAATCAAAGTTATAACTTTTCCACTTTGAATCCATAATCCGCATTACTTGAACTGTTAACATATCCTGGCGCATATCTAAACAAAAAATATAATTTGTTTTTTTAACAAAAGTAATAAACAAAATAAATATAAAAAACAAAGCTAAGCAATTCAAACCATCTCCATTTTTAAAAATAAGTTGATGTGTTGCGCTAGAAATATGTGCTAAATGTTCACAATTACGCCACGATAATCTCAGTGGCATTTTCGCGCTCCCTAATACACGACATTCTTCTATTCTTAAACATTTTTTTTATAGAAATTTAATAATAATTAAATAACAACAAATAAAAAAAATGTTACCAAAAAGTCTTTTTTTATCAACAAGAATATAAAAAACACATACTGTTTAAATGGTTCTAATAAGAGTCTGTAAATGTCTGATGCAAATCAGTTATTTTTTCATAAAAAATGGCCTTTTCTTTTTAAAAATTGTTTATATTTTTTACCATGCTACAAAAATATTAAATTTTTTTATATTACAGAAATCTTCAGGCAGTGTTTTCAGTGTAGATAATTTTAAAAAATTGAATACTGCCCATTTAATTAAACCATCTCTTTTAATCATTGACTTTATATTAAAAAAAGCTTCTCAGCTTATTCAAACAAAAAATAACCTAATTTATTACATACATTTAAAAACCCTTGTAAATTAAAAACAAATTACATTAGTTCACCAAAGTGATCAATAGGACTGAGTGGGGAATCCATAAACTGTAAAGATTCCTTTCTTACTACTAATTCTTGTTGTAATTTCTAAAAAAATACATATATATATATATTAAACTAAACTTTAAAGTGTGTTATAAAAGTAAATTAAAGTTATACCTTCGTTGTGTAACCTTGAGTTCGAACTTGAGTGCTTAACAAAGTTAGAGTACTAATCATTTCAACTTGTTTAATTAATGAATCCAAATACACAGAATTGCCACGACAAATTCTAAATTTATAAATTTGTTACATTATTTTTACTTTTCCTTTAATCTACCTAATAAGTAAATTTTAATTAATAAGTTTGTTTTAAAATAACAAATATCTAAAAATATGTTCTTACGCTTCCAACATTAATGCATAGCGAAAATAAAGTGGCAGAAGTTTATTTCGATCATTCAAAAGATGCGCAAGTTCGGCACGCAAAAGCCAAAACACTGTATGGCCAATACGGAAACACAACAATGAACGACGTACAAGCATTGAAGCCAACGACGAAGCAGCAAATGGTTCATAACGTATAGCCTAAAATCGAAAAAAATAATAAAAACTTTAAATTAATTTTTCCCTTTTAGAAAAATTTGTATAATGTAATAAAATTAAATAGAAAAAAATTGAAAATAAACTTTATTATTAAGCTCTAGAAAGAAAAATATAATTAACAAATACATATAAGCTTAAAAATAATTAAAATGCTTCAAGCAACTAAAAAATATAATTGATATTTTGAAGAAAAAAAAAACCTGAACAAGAGTTAAAAGATGTAATCGAAGTTGATCATTATTAAGCGAACGATCTAAATTCTTAACAGCTAAATCACGCAAACGCACATCCGCGTAACGCCCATCTAATAATTCAATTGCTGTTTCAACGCGCAAATCAGGCCATTCATCAAGCATTGCATAAAATTCGCATGTTTTTTCTCGCTCCCGCCAAATGCATGCGCAATCGGCCAAAACTACTAGAGTTTGAGGAAAAAGATCGCGAATTTTATAACGTAGACACCAAAGAAACCGTTGATCATCTTCATCCAATTTCGACATATCCAAACAGCGTTGCAAACGAAGCAAACGTTTTAACGCATCACTCTCCCGCTAAAAATATATTCCTTTTTAAATGTTTCTTTTATTCAATTTATAAATAAATTCGCATAAAATATTAAAGCATACCAAATAAAGTTTAAAAGATTCAACTTAAAGCTAAAACACAATTTTTTCTATTAAACAAAAAACTATGAGCGTAAAATCTTAATAAACTATTAATAAATAGAAATATAAAACCTCTAATAGAATCGTAGAAATATCGTCGTCATCCTCCCCTTTAATAAAATCATTATCTTTTTGAGCATACCTTTGGCATCGATTTTGTGTCAAATAAGAAGCAGCTCGTCGTTCAAGTAAAACCTCGACATATTTAGAAATTGTCGATTTTGAGGGAAATTCATAGGTAAAATTGTCTTTATAACGAGCAAATTCAACTTCTATACGTGCCACAACATCATTTGAAGCTTTTCCAGATACACCCAAAAGATTTAAAAAAGTATTTTTCTCCTATAATTAATTACATAATAATTAAATAGACTCTTTAACAACAATAAATGTACTTCTATTATATTTACATTAAATAATTACACTAACTAATTACATTTAAAAAACATCAGCAACATTTAAATAATTTTGTTAAATATTATCGAAAAACATTTCTCCTAAAAAAAGTAACTTAAAAAAATTAGTTTTAATGTTTTACCTGAAAGTCTTTTGAAAATGGAAACAAATTCATCGAATGTTTGCCTTTCAAAAAACAGTGACGCCAGTCAAAAATGCGGCAATTCGTCCAACCTAATGGCTCTTTAGTTCCAGAAGAACGCCCTGATGAGCGCCCAGCACCACGTACACATATTAATGAAAATGAAAATTGAGCGCATTCAGGTAAGTCTTTCAAATATACATCAAACTCTAAAAGGCCTCCCTAAAAACATAGAATACAGTTTGTAATATTTAAAAAAATATTTGACCAATTAAATTATAAACTTTAATTATATTAAAAAAATTTCCAGTAAAAAAATTCTCACATCTAAAAATCGAGAATTATTTGACGCAACAAGTACAGTTTCCTGAACATCCAAAATATGTGAGCCAACTGAAACAGCAACGCGCACAAAAACTTTGTCACTATTTCCAACATTCATTTGCGAGACAGAATGAACGCGCATGCGTAAGTTTTCATCTAAATCCCAAAAAGAACGCGTCTGTTGTTGATCACGTTGTTGTTCCAATGCAGATAGTTTAAGTCGCGCATTTTGTTGACGTTTACGACTATAAGCAGGCTAAATATTCAATTTTTTATTTGGCAAATTAGAAAAATTTTTAGTTTTAACTTACAAAACCCTAAAAAATATAATTATAAACCTCAAATATTGGAGGAGGCGCAACATAGTCCTTAAAGACTACTTCTTTTCGACGCAAAATTAAATGTGGGATTCGATAATTCTCTAGACAAGATCGCACATACTATAATTTTAATTTTAAAATCATAAATTCAAAAAATAAAAGCTCCTTACCTGGAATTGGGTAATATATTCCTCTTCATCGCTAATAATGAATACCCGCTGACCAGCAATTTGTAAAATAAAATGTAAAGGAGACTCATCAATCTAAAAAATATATAAAAAGTTTTTCAAAAAAATGTTTAAATAAATTTATGCTTATGTACAACATTAAAGTTTTCTTTTATATACAATTACCATTCATAAAAAAAAGTTTAATTTAAAAATAAAAGCTAACGATTAATATAATTATCTAACATATGATTTAGTCCAGAAATTTTTCAAAATCTTACTTGAATAGAATATGTATCGGCAAGACGTTCCAATGCAGCGGCAATTATGTCGTCAGGCGTTTTACCAAAAATATCTTTAATTTTAACGGAATGTAGGAATTCCATTTTTTCTGCATCTTTTATGGAAAACCAAACCTTAAATAAATAATTCTATATATTTCTTAAGCATTCAATACTAAACCATACAAATTTTAGTAAAGCAATAATATTTAAATAAACTGTTAAAGACACAGTTCTTAAATTTTAAGTTCGAAATACAAACTTCTAAGTAGTATCCGGAAAATTCAAGTTGACCACGCAAACGGTCTAATGCCAATTTTTCCAATTCATTCGGATCTTCCGGATATTGTACGAAATCAAAGTCATCTTCATTCATTTCATCACCAATATCTAAAAAAACCTTAAAAGAATAAGTTTTATGAAAAAAAATAAAACACATAAATTTGAATTTAAAAGATCTAAACTTCTAAGTAAAAGAAATCATACAAAAAAAATTACCGAAATGAGTAGAAGCCTTTGAAGAAAGTCTAATAATTAATGGTTCGCGAAAAAATGCATAATGAGAAATACCAAAAGTTCCACGATCAGCCTCCGCTTTTCGGCACACTTCAAATAATTCCAACCGAAATAATTCTGTCTCATTAGTCAAATTGCGCTCTAATTCCAAAAGTGAAAAGCCCATTAACGTGCCTACACAATAAAACTAATATGTAAATTAATGTCTTTTAATTTTTACCACAAAACCAACAGTAACAATTAAATTGTATTATGAGAAATAAAATAAGGGTTAAATTAATAAAATTAAAAACTCTTTTACTTTAATTATAACATTTTACACAACTAAAAAAAAGTAAAGTATACTTTTAAACATTATATTATATAAATATATGTTTATATGTAGTTAAAGTCTCCAAAGAAATTATGTTTTCAAAAATTTTAGTCTAATCAATAAAAAGTTTTTTAAAATTAATTTTAAAGCAGTTATAAAGAAAAACTTGCTAATTTTTTGTGTCAAGGCTTTCTCTTCCAAATTCCCTTTAGGTTCAATTAGCTCAAGTATAGGTAAACATGAGTGAAGTTGTAAAACAGGTTTTTGTTCATCGTAAAGTTCTACATGTTCACCATCAAGAACAATAGTAGAAAAAATATAATTGGAAATATCGTTCAGCCGTGCATCCGGCGGCAACCTAAAATAAAATAATTAAATTTTAAATACTTTGGAAATAATTTGCTTTAAGCTTTTTTTATTTAATCAAGATAAAAGTGGCTACATTTTAAGCCTTTACAAATATTAATACTTTGTTGCATACCCTTTTGCCTGAATGACTTTTTGACACCTTCTTGGTATTAAATCAATTATAGAAAAACAGTTCCTTTCTAAGCTTTAAAAATATATTTATGGGAAATATAAGAACAGCGAGTACGTACTAAAAGCTCCGCAAGCGCAGCAACATCGATGAAGCAATTAGAATTGGAATGAGAGAATATTCCTTTAAATTTGATTGTTAAATTAATTGATTTGATGTCAAGAAAATGTTAAGAAATCAAAACAAAAGAATATGCAACAAAGTATTAAAAATAAACTAAAAATTGTTACTTTTTAATTTTTTTAAATGCAAAAAAAATTTTTGCTCCCATTTTTTGTTCTCTACTAAAAAAGATAAAAAAAATAAACCTTTTAGCTTGAATAAAAACATTTTGCTTTAATTGAGCTAGCGTTCGATAGACAGGGCATTGAATCGGCATCAAAAACCCGCTCGGCAAAAGAACATCTAAAAACACATGCTTCGAAGAGCTTTTTGATGCGCACAAAAGTTCGCCGACTTCATTTGTGCTCCAAATTTCATCACTATAATAATCGCAACCACTAACAGTACTTCCAGAAGCATAAAACTCGCTTCCAGCAGCAGAATAAGAAGAATGCTCAGAATTAGTAGTTGGTGTAATTGCAGTCGAAGTAGTAGTTAAATAGGCTTGTTGATCGGTGGAAGAAGCTTTGCGCGAGGCAAGAGAAAATTTCATATTTAAAATAACTTCAAAATATTTTCGCTAGACATTGGAAAATACTAAAATTAAATATTTTATATTAATATTTTTTAAATTAATATACTATTTTTACTTAAAAATAATTGGACAAATACAACTAAAATTTTTAGATTTATTTTGCTTCAGATACCCACCAATATTTTTGCATAAAAGTAACCCAAAAACAAACTCGTTACAACATTTTTGTAAAAATTAAATATGGTATATGCTTGAAAATATTGGTGGACATGCAAAGTGAAAATTTTGTCTGAATAAACATAAAATTTTAAA
Organism: Diadocidia ferruginosa; assembly: GCA_027564275.1. NCBI lineage: Eukaryota > Metazoa > Arthropoda > Insecta > Diptera > Diadocidiidae > Diadocidia > Diadocidia ferruginosa. The sequence goes on along the minus strand of JANSTW010016229.1, from coordinate 8,051 downwards.
ATTAAATACTTTGTAAAATTGGTACTTTCATTTCAATTAAAATGGCTTAAAAAAATTATCCCCCATTTGTAGTGTTTACAAAAAATTCTTTTCTGCTTTTATCGATTTTCGGATAAAATAGCCCTTGTTTTTTGTGTCAATTGGCATTAAATTGAACATTAAAAATAATTTAATTTAGTTTAGATAAAGTGCGAAAAAAAACTTAAGATTACTAATTCTAAAATATGTCATTTTATAATACAATTACGTCAAATTTGACATACAAAATTAAAAAGTAAAACAATTTTTTTGCCATCTATTAAATTTAATTCAAATATGCGCTATTTATTTCATTTTTAAATATTTTAGCAAAATGTAAATAACTTTTGGGAGCTGCTGAAAGTCGTTCTATCCACACGAAACCTTGGCTGACAAGTTTAGTTTTTGGACTTTTGCTAGCAAGAGTTCGAATGTAACACTATATTATTTATAAAATTTTAAATTCATAAAGTAATAGAGGGCATAATGTTATAAAAAAAAAGTTGAGGGGGCCGAAAAAAATTTGCTGCAAGAGCAAAATGATAAATAGTGAATACTGAAATGATTCAAGATTGTAATTTAAATGTATTTCAGTAGACAATAAATCATCATATGCTTCAAGCAATTCCACACATTAAGCGGCAAAAATTTAAAATGATTCCAAAGCTTTTTCCAGCACCATAAACTAGCGCAAATTAACTTCTCCCGCATTTACATGTCTATAAATTCTTTCTCCAGCGCTTGTCAATTTTCCAAATTAATTTACACAATCTAAAAAGCGGCTAAGGTTTGACATAAATTAATCTCCAATCATTGCAAAGACAAACTTAGGGGTCTTTCTATGTTATAAAAGTAAATTGGTTTTATATTGAGACTCTACTTTGGACCTAAAATAAGGTTCTTTGCCGAACTTAGTTTTTTAAAATACAAATTAAAAAGTACTCAATCAAAAATGACCCCATACTAAAAAAATTCATTAATATTTGTGTTTTAATTTGGGAATGTTATTAAACTGATTGAATCTTGAATTTTGTTTTTTTTTGACACAAATTATCAAACTTATTTTTTTTTGCGTAAAAGTTTTATTTTTTATACATAAGGCACTATTTTTATCAAGTATTCTTTCTTCTAGCATATTAAATTGTTTTTTTAATTTTTTTTTTGAGGCATAAAAATGCAAAACAGTTAAGACTTTATTTTAAAGCTATAATCTTTCAAAATTTGAAAAAAATCAGAAAAATTTAAACTAATAACAACTTTTTTTTCATTAATTGTAACAATGATGATTGAAATACAATAAAATAATTTTAACAGAAAATTATTGAAGCGATCCCCACAAGAAAGTAATTTTTGTCTTAGAGAACAATAAATTATTCCACATTAGTATCCCATGACGAGAAAGACTAATTTAAAATAGACAACTATTACTAAACTATAAATTTAAAGGTTTGGAAGGCAACAAAACATTTGTGAAAAGTGTTAGGCGCCATTATGTGACTAATATTGTAATAAAATTGCAATCTAATTGTCAATTAATTTGATTTATCACAAAAAAACGGATAGGTAACTATGTTAATTAGAAAACTTGAATCTCTTTGCTGTAAAATATCGTAAGTTTAAAATTATCTACGAAAATTGGGTACATTTTTGATCAAAATATTATGTTTGCAATTTTATTACATAGTCGCGGAATACGTCATCGGAATATCTCCGTGAGTCCAAAACATTTGTTTCAAAACCTTAAGAGACTGAGTTAACCCGTTAAGAAATTGGTTTAAGACGCTAGAAGATTTAGCTGCATAAATTTTGTGTAAAATCTTCCCGTCAATAGCCATAAAAATACACTTCCTTTGTTAGCTGCTTGGAAGTTGTGTCTTTTTAAAACCTTTTTTACCCATCAGTATAAAAAGAGGTAGAAACAGTTAATAAAAAATTTTACTTAGCTCATATCCAAACAAAATGACTTAAAGCTTTATGAACCTGCTTCTACTGCATTTATTGAATAAGATTTATATACACTGACGTTAATTAGAAATTTACCTCCATAAATCAATAAAGACTCTGTTTATCACTTTTAAAAGAACAAAATTACAATAGAAAATATAATAACTGAAGAGTCTCCACTTATTTGACCAATGGTTCCTCAACACGTAGCAGATGGCTCGTCGTCAAATGACCAACACTACTGTCGACAAAGGCCAGAAACAGAATGAATAAAACATCTTAGAGTAAACAATCAAAAAACGAACAAAATAATTTCTTAACAAAAGTTTTAGAAATCTTTTGAAATATAAAGCTAAAAATTAATGAATATTAACCTTAACTTTGAAAGCTTTTAATGTAAAAATATTTGTTCGCTTTTAACAGAAAGACTTAAAAACTTTGTCTGGAATTCGCACGGTCCTCCAAAAAAGAAGGACAACCATAATCAAATTCATACGTTAAAATCACTGGCTAAGCATTGGGACGATGATTTTTTGAAGTAGCATAGAATTTGTCTTGTTCAGGGTAGCCATGTTCAATAAAGTCCGGCATTCCAATGTCGCAATAGGGCAACAATAAGACTTGGCGTTGCCGAATAGGAATAACAATTGATTCTGTCGTATTGTTTACTGGCTTTGCATACTCAGGTATATTGTTTCGCAACGATTCGAGAGTAGGCATAGTACTCAGCCAGAAATTTGATGTTGATGAATAGTGAGATGTAACAACTTCATCTTCAGCACGATTACCTAAATTAATAAACTAATACTTACATATTACATTTAGTATTTCATCTGACTAAATGTATTAATGATGTTTAAAATCATTAATCATCAAAAATATAAGTTAACAACCTGATTTTATATCGCAGAAATAATCAGAATTTTTAACCTTATTCCTCAAAAATTATTTACTACCCAAATTCAAGTCAAACATAAACTAATTTAAGTCCAATAAAATAAAAATTCGTCGATATAAAGTTAAACTAATACCATTTAAAATGTCCGCAGAATCTTCTTTTACTTGTTGCTGAACTTCTTCAACAGAGTGCAAATAGGAAGCATCACCACTCAGATTTTCTTCACTTAAATTCTCAGTAGATAAATTACGGAAAAACTTAGCTGCACGTTTTGTATATTTCCGTTTCGTTTTACCTAAAGTAGATCCACTGGACGTAGTGGCAATGTCAGTTTGAGGAGATATGTTTTTACTTGAAGTGTCACAAGTCTAAAGAAATGATTAAAAAACTTTTAATGATACATCTATAGCTTCTACTGATACTTTCATAAAGTATTTTATATCCTTACATAGTTCTTTTCTAGCATTAAAAATTTTTAAAAATTTTTTTGCAATATAGCTTTTTATATTTTGAAAATGTAAAAGATAATTTTAGCTTAGATAAATTAGCATAAAAAAATTCCGTAATTAAAAATAGCAAAAAGCCAACCGAAAACGTTACTGTAGTCACCATTTTATTATCATTAGCGTAAATAACCGGTGACTTTCGTGAATCAAAATCTGATTTATTAAGATCAATCGTCATGTTCTGTGGGAGATTACCAGTGAGCTGAGCAACAAGTTCCGCAGTTGACTGAACATCTTTTCGAGCGGTAATAACCGAAACAGAAGAATTGCTAGTAAAATTTCCAGCGGTCACTAAATTTGACGAAGAACCATTATTTTGAAGCAGCGATAGTGAAATGTCGTTAAGCTGGTTGCCCACAGTTTTAGAACGCTTCACAATAGTTGTAGCAATACATTCTAGAAGATATAATAATTAAATTTTATAAAAGCATGAAACCAAAAATATACTAAAGTAATGCTAAAAAGCTATGACAAAAAAATCCTTATAAATTAAAAAAATCAATAAATCAAAAGTCCTACTTTCTGCTTTTCGTTTCTCCGCAGCATTAAAACTAGCCGCATCAGCACCAACCGGTAAAGAGTCTGGCGACGAATGTTTTAAATTTGTTGCCGACGATTCGACAGCTAATGATATTGAACAAAGTGTGCTACATACAGAAGCACTTTTGTGAACTTGAACTGTGCTAACAAAAGGCGAAATAACAGAATTACGTGGCGCATAACTTCCATTATTTGGAGACAATCCATTTTTTGAAGTGGAACATTTCGATTCTAAAAAATTACAGCATGTACTTTGTTTGCAGTATTAACTTTAACATCATTACAATTAATGCCTAAAAAATTAAGATTAAACAGTCAGTTATAAATCCTACCAGTAGAAGTAACGCGTTTCCCTCCCCCCGGGGTACGCGGAGTCAAACCGCGTCGAATGCTAGGCGAGACAAGATTTGGTGTACCACCATTTGATGACCCTTCGCAACTGGAAATGGGGCGCTGGAAGTCGGACATTTTTTGCCATGTCTTTATCAAACTTCGGCATCTTTTTGATAAATTTGGCCATGACTGTGCAGTTCGTCTACGAATCTCGTTTACAGTCAGACCAATGCGCGTTATCTGAAGCATTAGTAATAGAAACTATGTAAAATAATAAAGTGTAATAAACTACACTTCACATGAACAGAAAAAAATATTCTTGCTCCAACAAAGCTTAAAAAAATAATGGTGACGCAAAAAATTAAGGCATTAACACCTGCAAAATTACTTATATACTTTTGGTTAATTTAAGATGTCATTTTGTCAGTTTATTAAGATTAAGGTCAAAAAGCATATATTCAAAGAACAAAAAAAGAGGATAAATTACAACACATTCAGATACTTTATTTTTGAGATACCAATTTTTGTTAAATAGTTTTAAAAGGTAAAAATCTCTCAAAACATATTGCCTTTAAGAAAGCATTTCCAGCTTTTAAACAATTTTTTTCGTTATAAACAAGTATTTTTCTATTAAGTCCGTTTTGTTATAAATTCCGTTACATTTATTACAGTAATCAATTTAATTTTTATTATATAAATCTGTACTAATCCTTTTTGTATTGCTGATCAAATTATTAACTTATTTTAAACATTTTATTTAACAAAAAACAAATTTTCCATGTTTATCATTATTATATATTCAAGAAAAATTATGTTAAACTATGTGCTGAAATTAAAACCTTCACAAGTAAAATTATTCATCCCTTCAATTGTCTTATTGTGTGAAAAAGGGAAAAAAATATGTTGTAAAATGTGTCAATTCCAAAAAAAATATTTTACTACTTTCATAATTATGTAAAAATAACAAAAATAATCAATGATAAATCTCAGTAATTGTACCTAACGTTAAGTACAAAACACTTCTGTACATAAAAATTATTATTATTGCATTTTTTAAGTATTTTTTTGTGTTTAAATTCCTTTAAAATATTAAGGCAAAGCCTGCTCGATATAAAATTATCCTCTGTAAAAACAAATCAATAAAACGCACGCAAGCAAATGAATGTGTCTGACTGTGAAAAGGCAAGAGAGAAAAAATAAAAAAAACGAAGCATGGAGAAATTTTTGCTAAGGAAAAATCAATAAATTAAACAACTGTTACTACAACAATGAAGGTGTTTGTTTATCTATTATTTTTACACATACAATGAAATACTGAACAACCTTATGCTAAAGTGACAGAGACATTAATAAATGTAGCACCCGCAAAATAATAGTGTCTGCAAATCTATATATGCTTCTTATTCATAATATTACACCAGCCATTCCAAAAAGTCATTCAGCTTGAGAATAAAAGTAGACGCGTTTATTTTTCCTCTTACAATTTATTTTAACTGGTAGTGGCAGCCCCATACCACATATTTTTTTAATTTACCCCTTTTAATAACCGACAAAACGACAGTAAAACCCAATGTATTAAAGAGATCAAAAGCGCATTTAAATAAATTCCTAAAAAAAACGCAAATTAATGCTAGACATACCTCAAGAACTTCCTTACACAATGTCAGACCTTCCAACCTGGAAATTACTTCAGTGGCCCCGCTTTCATCCGCCTAAAATGATCGACATCAATAGGGCTCATAAAATTCATGAAACGATGTGTGAAGCCTTTTAATAATTTTAATTCTTCTAGAGAATTTTAAAGCCTTTAATTTCAAAAACAGAAAACTGAAAGAAAGCTCAAAAAAGACAAATTTCGTATAAATTAGAAAGCATATTAAATTATTTTAAAACAGTGACGAAAGACTTTTAAAACCAAGAATAGCTTTAAGTAAAATTTGAAATAAGAATGCAAAAATGCTCATCACAAAAAACTTTTATTAAAAGCATATTACATTGTCGGCAAATTACCATTCACATTAATCAAAAATTTTATTAAAATTTTACAGAATCACATATTTATACAAAATGTTTTTTTTGTAATCATTCCCACTTTTACCACCCAAAAGTTTTACGATTTTCAAATTTATTAGTATTAACGATAAATCTGATTATTTTGTGGATAATAGCTATGTTCTTACGTTTTCTATGACCAGCTGAAGACGTTGCTTGAGCTGGTCAACAATGGCACATGAGGAGTTTTGTTGCATACAACCACCCGAGGAGCTGATTACAGATTGGTCAACAAGTAGCTGAATCGCAGCTACCGAAACTCCAGCAGTGCACGCAACCATTCGGCTCTTGTCTATCAGAGCACAAATTCACTATCTGACCAAAATCGTTTTGCAGAGCTGCTTTTATACTCCGCTTTCCAGCCAACACAGAGACGAATAGCAGTGTTGTTAACGTCCGCCCAAAACTAAAAGTGAAAAACAAACATTATTGCATAAACCAGAACAAAGAGACAATCATGTCGGTCGGATGAGAGAGTACATAAATAAAACATAAAAAACACCACAAAGTAAAAAGAGAAATAAAAAGTCTCATATTTATCTTTCTTCTTTTAGCAATAAAAGTGAGATATTTTTGGAGAGCAGCGCGGTTTAATAATTTTCTCAAGCAGACAAATTTCTGGCGTTCTGTTGATAAAAATTGCGCAAATTTAAATTCGAATCTAAGATTTTTTGAATATTTTAAACATTCCATTGTTTTTTTAAAAAAAAATATATACGTGTTAGGATAGTCAAAAACTAGATTAAATATTTTTTTAAATCTCTCCCAAATTTATTTTATTAAAATTTCTAATAAACAGGTAGAGTTTTTTACTTTTCTTAAAAATATTTTAATGTTAAAAGACGATTAGTTTTTTTTTAGAAAAAAATGTTACCAAAAATATACGCTTGATTATTTGCTGTCTATTTTTATAAAAAAAAATTAAAAAGTAGAAAATTTTGTGCTAAACGAAATCAAAACACGTAACTTTGCATAAAAAATTAACTAAACTTCACTATTCATTTAAGTTTAAATTAAAATTCAACTTGTGAATTTTGATATCTTGAAAATATCTTATCTTGAAAATTACTTTTTGCGTTAGATTACAAAAGAAAAATACAATTACAAAAAAAAAGTAAAAGTTAATTTCTTTTTTTAATAAAAAAAATGTCAAAGGGTTTTGGTGCTGTACTTAAATTATGATTTAAATCCTTTAAATTTATTGTAAATTACTCTGGCTTTTTTTAAAACGCAATAATTTAAAAAATAACATTTTATTACTGTGTTCAAAAGAAATTTTTTTTTTATTTTACGGACAGTAATAAAAAATTATTTATCGAACTATAAGAATTATAAAATTATTCTACCTTTTAAGTAGGAATTCTTAAAAAAATAATTTTAAATTAAGCAAATATAAAAAAAGCTGCTATAAAGCTTTAAACACTAAAATAAAAACAAACAATTTAACTTGTAATGCTAGACACATACGTATACAAATTTTATAAGTAAATTTCATAACAAATATTTTAAATTTAATATGAAACAATAGACAACAACCATTTTCTCATATTTAATAGATGCTGATTTGCTTTACAAAAAAATTATTATTTTTAAAATAGGAAAATCGACTACTTGAAAAAGATATTAACAAAAAAATTATGAATATATAAAGTTTGAAATAATATTAAAACATTTGAAAAATGCTGATCTTTTATATAGTGTTTAAGCCCACAAGTAATTTTATAAAAAAAAAATAGTATATTAGAGAATGCTTTTCTTCT
>JANSTW010016118.1:0-15740 GCA_027564275.1 Diadocidia ferruginosa | reverse complement strand
TCAAAAAAAAAAAAAAAACAAGATTAGATTAAAATAGGTACTTAAGTGTAAGTAATATTTTCTTAATTATTTCAACAATACACGTATATATAGTTTACCTAGGAACTGCACCAGAGCAACTTGTTGCGCAACTTTTTCTTTAGATTCATAGCTTGGTGCATAAAGTAAACACTTGAAATTGAGTTAAATATTCACTTGTGTGTATCTTCAAATTTTTAGTTTTAATAAGATACATATATACAAGCAAATATTAAACATTTTTTTACTACGTAGGTAGAGCTAGATGAGCTATCAGAAAAAAAGTTGCTTAACAAGATGCTCTGGTATAGTACCTAGGTTAACAAAAACCATTAAAATTTCATTAATAAAGCAACATACCAACAACAGCAAAAAAAAAACAATAAACAAAACTATATAATCTTAACGGAAAATATAAAAAGAAATAACGATTTCCGCAATTTTCTTTGTGAGCACTGCACATTACACCGACCCATATAGTAAAAATATCTTAACAACAAGAAAAAATAGTTAAATTTTTTATAATGTTTTCCGTTTTACAAAATAAAATAGAATAACAATATTCAACGAATTGTTAAAAAATAACTAGAAAAAATTGCAAAACGTACAAACGTTTTTTTTTCTGTTCGATCTAGAACAAAATCACAACAAATAAAATATCGCGAGATATATGAGTATACAAGTGTATAAATATACGCGAGTATAGACCATGACCTACCTTAAGCTATATGTATATCTTATGATATTTATTGTGTGTAAAAAAAATTAAAGGTACATCATCTATTTCTATTTTATTTTTCTAGAAAAATAATAATAAACATCTAATATGTATAGTCATAAAAGAACAAATCCTCCAAATCACAGGACATGTAGTCACTCTAAAATCGGGGTTTTTGCCTCCTTTAACATTTGCTTTTATTGTGATAAAACATAATATTCTTGTTTAGTGGACCTATATGGAGAGTTGGACTAAACTTAATATTGAAAAATCATCGATATTTTGAAATTTAAAAAAATCAACGATATTCTTCGATAAATCGATGATTTTTCAATTTACAATTTTTACTTAAAAAATTAGGAAATAAATTACATATCGAAAGTAATTTATATTTGACTTGTTATGTCAGTCACTATAGACCTGTCAAAAATGTCGATATATCCATAACTATTGATATTTTTCAGTTATCGATATATCGATACTTTTTGCAATATACAATATATTTTAATATATATCGAAAAAAGTATCGATATGTCTTATAGTAAAAAACTCACTCAATTTACATCTAATTAAATTTTTATGTTTATCAAAAAATTTCGAGATATCGATAACTTTTGATATTTTTCACCTATCGATAACTATTGGTATTTTTACAAGTGCCATCGCATCGGAGTGACTGACCGATAAAAAAATGCATTGAATAAAAATATCGAAATTTAAATATCGACCTATATATTGCTAATCGATAAGTATTGATAATTTTCTAAAAATATTTAAATCTTGTTAATTTTTTATTTTCTAATAACGATATGTTGATGAAAATCGATATTGTCGATAAAATCGTTCTTTTGCTTCTTATATTTTATCAGAGCGAGTGACATAACAAGTAGAATATGAATTGATTTCGATATTTAAATTTAAATTTCTTCTAATTAATTTCTTATTTTTTACTTCAAAATTAAAAATTGAAAAAATATCGATTTATCGAAAAATATATCGTTGATTTTTTAAAATATCGAAATATTGATGATTTTTCAATACAGCAAATATACTGTATGTCAGTTTAATTGTCCGTATATTATGCAATTATATGAACATATTGAACGTTGATAATATTCAACTCAATATAATTGTTTTACCACCCCCCTTTCAAAGGGCTTTTCGACTAGTTGAATAGTACATAGCTAATATTTTGAACACGCACTATTTTATTTGTGTTTTACTAATTTTTAGAAAAAATAAATTAATGTAGTAAAAACTATAAACAACAACATCTTTTTTTGTATATTTTGCGTAACACTACAAAATGTGCGACACACAAATTTGTATATTGTTTTGTGAAATTGTGAATGAAAAATTGGATAATAAATGAGTTAATTTATTTTTAATTTTAATTAATCGTTTTTTTATTTGTAATATTTTTGGTTGTATAGATCGGAATTTTATAATATTATACTAATATTTATGTAGATGTAACATGAATAAAAGAGTTATAATATTTTTAAATTTTTAATAAGTAAAATTAAAAAAAAAACTTATGTAGGTATATGAATGATGGCCGTGATCATATTTTTCAATAATAATAATAATTTAATAACTATAATAGAATTGAGATCATATTTGCAAATTGCAATTCATATATATATTTAATATTGCAAAGAATTGAGAATGATATTTCAATTTTTTTGCTTAAGAAAAAATATAGAGATGAGTTATAATATATCTAGAGATAATGAAGTGCTAATAATAATTATTAAATTGATTTTATATGGATCAATGACATTTTGTTTTAATTTTTTATTAATGAAGGAGATTTTTACAGAAAATGTAAAATTATTTAATAATAATAAAAATGGGTTAAAAAAAAACTATAGTTAATTAAAGATCTCTAGAATATCCACCCTAACATTCTAAAAAATCACTCGAATTATATTGAGTGAAAGACAAAAAATTAAAACTGAAAATAGAAATTATAATCATGACCAATTTCGTTTAAAATACAATTTAATGAATAATTTGCTCGAATCATTAAGTAAATATTAGCTAAATATTTTTTTTTAGAATAAAAATGAGTTTTTATATTAAATTTACTAAATACTAGTTTTAGTCAAAATTTGTTTTTTTACCTTATTTTGTTGGATAATAAGGTAAAAAAAACAAATTTTGACTAAAAAATCGTTGTATAAACTAAAAAAATAAATTAATTGTAATAATAATTAGTAAGAAAATGCTACTTAAAGGTATCTATAGAATATTCACTCCATCATAACTATAAAAAAATCCGAGAAAAAATCACTCAAATGAGATTGAGTGAAATCGCAAATTAAAAGTGAAAACAAAAATTTAATTAATACCAATTTTTTGACGATAAAATTTTATCGATAATTCGCTCAAATAATTTGAGTGAAATTAGTACATATTATGAGCCAACTATTTTTTTTTTTCGAATAAAAGTAAGATTTTTACATAAACATTTACTCAACAACAAATAAAATAAAAAAAAACAGAAATTGCGGTAGTTAAATAAAAAAAGCGACAATTATCCTTTAAATTTTTTGTAAAAATCACTCAAATTTGAGTGAAAAAAATTAAAAACCACTCCAAACGGGTAAAAAACCAAAGACATTGAGTGTAAAATATATATAAAAATAAGGAAAACAAACATAAAAAAAAACGAACCAAATAAGAAAAATTAAACAATTAAGTGAAAATTACTCAAAATTGACACAACTGCGAAAGATCTTTAACAATTTATTTAAATATTTAAATAAAAATAAAAAAATGGTTTAATTCGTATATTATGTAGAAATTAAATTTATAGTAAGTCTTTATTTTATATCTAAGACGTCATCACTCATACAATTGACGTCACTTCCATAACTTTGTGTATTTATTTATATCCATTCATAATTCATATACCTGTTGGTATACATATTATATATATAGAATGTTGATACAATATCAATTATGGTATAATCATGGAGTTTCTCAGCCATACTGATGATGGGACGTAGGTCCCGAAACGAGTTTTAAGTGCTGACATTACTTCATGGATTTTTTGTTTTTAGAAAAAGCTAAGTATTTTTCTAGAGTTAACAAAATTTTTCAAGCCTGGGCGAAGAAAAGTACGCTTTGCCCAAGCCGACCCACTAATTTAGTTGAGAATAGCTTTACTTTGAATTAGACCGATTAGCCTGTTTTAAAATATTAACTTATTATTTATGTAATAAAATAAGAGATTTTTTAATAACAATAATAATCACAAAAAATATAAAATTAAAAAAGCAATAATACTTTCATAAATTAAGTGATTCAATAAAAATTCTAAAATAATTTAATACTTCCTTCCTATTTTGTAATTTAACATTTTATTGTAAAAGATACGAATTAACATGCATATATTACATGTTAATAAAATGCGTGAAAAATGGTAGGTTTATTAATAAATAATATACAAATTTGTATACAGGGCTCGAAAGTTACTTGAATTTAATAGAAAAATGGACTAATTTTTGACCTCACTTATATAAATTATAAATTAATTTTATTAATTATTATTATTTAAATTTTTATTTAAAAAATTAAGCCGTCACTCTAAAAACAGTCATATTATATTATATAGTCACTATGTATAATATATACCGAAAAATTATCAATTTTCTTTTGTGCCAATCTTCTCATATTAAATAAAAAAAATTGCATGTGCTTATAATTTTATTCGTATTATGTTTACTAGCTACTAGGTGTAGAGTAAAATACGAATAACATTATAAGCACACGCACAAAATTTTTTTTTAATATATTGAGAAGATTGGCACAAAAGAAAATTGATAATTTTTCTATATGTAAATAGTGACTATATAATATATTATATATATTATTATTGTTTCTTATAAGTGACGTCTAAGTGCAAAACTATACATATTGTGAGTATAAATATTTGCGTGTAAAGTAGGAATCCATCTAATGTCCAATTTTTTTACGTCCTAAAAGAAAATTTTATAAAAATTTAAAAATAAATTCGCACTCATATAGAAAAAAAAGTTGATTGACATTTTTGTTTATTTACGTATATCTACTTTAAACCAAAATATTTAGAAAACATTGTAAACAACGTTTTCTTGTGGCGCTTGGAAAATAAAAATTGTAAATTTTTTTAGTAACAAACCAATATAAATTGTAAGCTAACTTATATATAGTAGAAATTATTTCTTAATAACATTAATAATATTTATTTATTTCAAATTTAAATAATAACAAAGCTTTATACACTTTTCAAATAATAATAATAATATTAATTTGTTGTGCTTCTTTATTTTGTAAAAAAAAAATGTAAGTAGGTATCTATATTTTTACGTGTAATATTTATATTAGAATAGCCATCAAACCATATAGGAGTTAAATTTTGAGAGCCGATTCTAGATCTCATAGGCTTAAAACGTTTGATTTACTTCATTTAGAGGAGCGCTTATGTCGGTTTTAGTTGTATATGGGATTTTCAATAAATTTTTTTAAAATGATTTAAAAAAAATATATTATACATTACTTTTTATTGAAAATTCCACATAAAACTAAAACCATCATGATCGACCTCTAAATGATGTACAATTTTTCTAAAGTTTATTTTAGCAATTTTGCAGCAACGTTTAAGAGTTGGAAAAAAACTCAATAAAAAAATGGCAATCCTAATATATCTCACACTGTATATATAAAAAATAAATAAAATTATATGAAAGAAAAAATTGTTTTTAAATATTTTATTTTTTATTATTAAATTCAGGACAAGGTCGATCGCTTCTAAAATACAGCAAAAAAAAACTCACTGAAAAAAAATGCAAAATAAAAAATTCTTTCCAATTTATAAAATGAATATAAAATTTTTTGTTTTGAATTATAATGTTTCTTGTGTATATGTAATATAGTTGATGTTGTTTAAAAATGTAAAAATGTTGTACTTTATGTTTTTTATAAACTATATTTTTATGTATATATTTTATAGCTTCACTTCTATTTTATATATTAAAAACTATACATATAATTTACCTGGTGCGGATCTAAAAATATACAACAATTTTATACAAAAATAATAATATAACGACATACAGACAATTTACGTCATTTTTGTTAGGTTTTGTGTAATACATGGCCGTAGTATATAATAATAATAATATTTGTGCAATATTTTTTTTATTATAATTTTAAAAATCAATAAATTTGATTTATTTGAAATTTATATTTTTTGTATGTAAGTTTTATTATTTCTTTGTTTTGCAATTTTTTTTTGTACTTAACTATACAATTTTTTTATATGTTTTGAGTTGATTGACTTATTTCAGTTTAAAGGTTCAAATTATTATATACAATGGCAGTTAATTATAAATTACTCAATGTTTTTTTTAATTATTTTTGAATCTAAAAAAAATATGTTGGCAAATATTGGCACAATTCGTAATTTTTGCTAATAAAATCTTAAAGTATAAAGTTAATTTATCTGGAATGTTATCCATTTCCACTGATGACGGGTGAGCCTAGAAATAGTGCAACTCTTGTCGGTATGAGTAAAGTAAAGACAGAATTATTTTCAAAGGTTTAGGCGAAAACTAGATCCTAGAAATACTTAAACATGCGATGTATACGTATTACTATACTCTGTTTAAATTAATCCAATATAATTAATTACACATTTTTTGTATTTATATTTAATTTTAAACAAATATTTTTATATAATTTTTTTATTAATTCATTTTTCTTTCTATTTTCAGGTAAGTTCTTTCAATAATTTTGGTAACTACAATCCAAACACTGTGTGCACAGTGATGTGAAGGAGTAAGAAAATGACAAACAATATGATTTAAGAAAATATTAATTTGTTAGAGTCAATTTAATTTTACAAAAACAAAATGATTAATTTAGAATTAAAGAAGCCTTCAGGGTAGGGTAGAGTATATCAGATTCAATAAAAACAAATTTTGCACGTAATTTGCATTCGAATTGCACACAAATGCACCGTCTAAATATTTGAGACATTGTAAACAGACAATGAGTCAAAAAATGTAATTCAAATTTGCACGTAAAGTGACCGCACGTCTTCTTTGTATCTTGCATGCAATTTAATAACATTTTACATGTAATTTACGTACAATTTATTAAAAATGTTTATGGTAATTATTACAATTTCCTTTTTCTTAAACTGGTACAGACATTTTACAAGCAGTCAGATTAAGTAGACATTTTAGCTTTACACGACACATAGAGAATGTGTGACGGGATATAAACTTCAAACCTAATCATTTTTTGATTATATGAAAGATTAAATTAATACAAATAATAATTTTTACGTTTTCTTACATAATGCAATTTTGATAAATTTTATTACAATTTCTTAACTTTATAATCTGAAATAATTCCCAACATACTATATATATTAAGCTATAAATTTTAATTTTTGATTTGTTTAAAATTTATTGTACAAAAATGCATATAATTTCCTTTTAACAATTCAATACAATCTAAAATCCCAAAAAAAATTTACGATCTTGGAAATAAAATTCATTTAACATTTTCGATATATTTTGTCAACAGCTGATAAACAGTGATAAACAGTGTACACACAATTCTATATACTCGATATACAAAAAATCGACTAGAAAAAACAGTAAAATCAGCACAAAATTCGCATTGTTGTTGAAAATCAATAAAAAATCGAATATTTTTACGACTATTTTTGAATCGAAAAAAAAATTATCAATAAAATTTTATATACAATGGAAATTCTTTGTATATACGAAAAAAAACAACAATAAAAAATTGCAACCCCCTGCAAATTGTACAATATTATGTGCAGCAACATAGTTTTTTTTCGTCTCGACATTTTTATGAATTCTCAAGAAGTACCTATGGCTTGAACAATGTTTTTTCGTCGTTTCACAGTCTATATAAATCCGTTATAAAAATGCTTATGCAAGTGAATTATTATTGAGAAAAAACGCATTTCTTTTGTATTTTAAAAGAATTGTTTTTTTATTGTACAAAAATGTTCTATATTATCGTGTGTATACAGAAAACAAGGTTTTTGTTTAAGGAAATGAGCTATTAGAAGTATTTTCTCATGTCAATGAGAGTCTTTAAGAAAAAACAGCTATTTGACATATTTTTTTTTTAAAGAAAAACATTAATAACATTTTGACCATCTTATCAAAATCTGATCGAATCAAAATCTGATAGAATCAAAATCAGAAAAAAAAATGTATCGATCAAACTAAAATATTTTGATTTTATCAGATTTTGATTCATTAAAAAAATTGATTTGAGCGATTAACAAAATATGATTTTATTGATAAAAAAGTGAATTTCTATTAAATCAAAAATAAAATCATAATTGATAATTGATTCGATCAAGAAATTATTTTTTGATCGAATCAAATTTTGATCGAATCAGAATCTGCTTAAATCAAAATCCGATTGAATCAAAATCTGAAACATTTTGATCAAATAAAATCTGATCGAATCAAAATAAAAAATATTTTGATTCAATCAAAATCTATTTTTTTTTTATTTTAATTAAATCATAAATAAAATCATAAATTGATTTGATCAAGAAATAATTTTTTGATCGAATCAAATTCTGATCGAATTAGAATCTGGTCGAATCAAAATCTGATCGAATAAAAATCTGATTGAATATAAATCAGAAAAATTTTGATCGAATTGATCGAACTAAAATCAAAAAAAAATTTATCTAAGCAAAATAAAAAATATTTTGATTCGATCAAAATCTAATGATATCAGATTTTGATTCGATCAATAAACTGATTTGAACGATAAAAAAAATCTGATTTGATCGATAAAAAAGTTAATTTGATCGAATCAAGGGAGTTTTTTAAGTAACTTGTCAATTTTCAACTACTAACTTAAGTCTTTAATCTTGTCATAAATTCGATTTTTTTTCAATTTTAGTAAAAAATTAATTGATTCAGTCAGGCTTGTTTGAACTGATCATGCCTGGCTGAATCAATAAATTTTTTACTAAAACGGAAAAAATCGAATTTATGACAAGATTAAAGAATTAAGTTATTAGTTGAAAGTTGACAAGTTACTTATAAATCTCCCTCGAGCTTGATTTCTTGTAATATTTTTTAACTCAAACATACCGAAACTATTTTTTTCTTTGATTAAATCATTTTGTCTGACTATAAAAGTCAACTTCAAAGCATATAGATTATTTCAAGGATTTATATAACAATAAGTATAAATTGCAAAAATATTATTACAAACATATTATTGTTTGTGTACAACAATTTTATCAAATATTTGCTTGCTTTGAACATCAATTATTTGCAACATAACCTTATACAACATATTGTATCAAAAAGATCATAAAAATTCTATATAATCCATCATTTTTATGTATGACACCATTTCCATTTCCACATTACTTGTAATTTGTATATATTTAACACACCGCTATACATTATTACAATATTTTTTGAAAAAAAAACTACCAAAAATTTCAATTACTTTTAAACCGAACAAAAAACAGCTCAATAAATCAACCGAATTCGCGCATTTATTCATTATATTCAACGCATTTTAAATATTTTCGCCAACAAATTCACATATGCGCGAGTTTATACCTATAACAATTATTTGACTTAAAAATCAAAATGAATGAAACAAAATGTGTACGTTACATAATCGCAAAATTAAACTTACAAAATATTACACAATTGTGTTTTGGTAGTGGAACTAAAAAAAATCAATTTAATATGCCTTATATGAAAAAGAGCTACCGCAAATATATTGCTTTTACTTACAAAGAGTTTAATATATACAATGTAAATATTATGTGCAATCTTATATTCATATATTTGGATAGCTAAAAGTTGACATACGATTTATTGCTTGTCTATTAAATCTGTGCTATAGGATCTTCTGTGTTTTTTCAGGCTTGCTAAAAATCAGAAAATCGATCAACGCTCAAATCCATTCGGTTTTGATCGAATCAAAAATTTGATCGAATCATAATCTGATCGAATCAAAATTTGAGCGAATCAAAAATGTTATCGAATCATAATCCGATCGTTTCAAAATTTGATCGAATCAAAAATTTGATCGAATCAAAATCTGATCGAATATAAAATCATAAAATGCGATTGAATGAATATCTGATCGAATCAAAAATGTGATTGAATGAATATCTGATCGAATCAAAATCTGATCGAATCAAATTTTGATTGAGTGAATATCTGGTCGAATCAAAATTTGATCGAATCATAATCTGATCGAATGAAGAATGTGATTGAATGAAGGATTCGAACATCAAAATCTGATCGAATCAAAAATTTGATTGAATCATAATCTGATCGAATCAAAATTAGATCGAATCATAATCTGATCGAATCAAAATTTGATCGAATCATAATCTGATCGAATCAAAAATTTGATCGAATCATAATCCGATCGAATCAAAATTTGATTGAATGAATATCTGATCGAATCAAAATTTTGATTCGATATACAAAAAAATTGATTCGATCATATTTTGTTTCGGTCAGATCTTGATTTGATCAAATCAACTTTTTTACGATCAAATTAAATTTTTTGTACAATCAAATCAGTTTTTTGATCGAATCAAAATCTGATAAAATTAGATTTTGATCGAATCAAAAAAAATACTACCATTCGCCAGCTATTTTTTTGCTGTATAAGAAGAAATTGTAAAATGTATACTCCTAAAGCTCTAGATATATAGCTGGCAACCCTATACTTGTAATGGGTTAGTTAGTTAGTTAACACAATATTTCCCAAATAACCGCTAGAGTTTTTTAAAAATAAATTTGCAATAACCTGACCTAACTAAACTTTTCTGTAAAAAAAAAATTACCAACACAAAAATACAAAAACCATTTTATGTATTAATTCTAGGTCACAGTATACATAATATTAATTGTAAATATAGTTGCCACTGTCGCTTTTATGTTTAATGGTATACAATACGATTTTTGGCAAAAACGGTTTAACGAAATCGAAAGTAAAATAAAAAAAAATTTAAATAATTTATTTTCGTTTATTTTTGGCTGTCTGTACCTATATAGTACGAAATATTATGTTTTATTTATTTTATTTTTATGTATACGTGACGACTTTTCATTTCATTGTTGTTTTGGTTTCGCTTTTATTTTGGTAAAATTTTAATTCGTTTCTGCTTGATCATATTATACGTAATAATCGTATTCATACGCAAACCTACAAAAATCATGATCGTAATAATATACACTGTAATTAAATGTTTCTGAGCGCGGTGAAGTAACGGAAGATCATATATGATAAATTATAATTTGAATTTTTTATTCTGAATAAACATTATTTTTTAAAATTGTTGTTGTTTATGGCGTAGTAAGTAAAGTATACAATTTTTGAGCTTTTATACAAGACAAAATAAAATTGTCACAGTGTCTGATATGCGACGATCGTATATATATTTTACTGCACATCATACGGCAAGTTTTAGTGTCTGGAATTTTAATGAGGCTTAAAATTTGTTGTTTTTTATTATAAAAAGAATTATATATTTAACCTACCCACAATATAATTTAAATTAAACAATGTATATGTGGAAATGCTATATTTGACAATTTTTTTTATTATTTCCTTATTTTTGTCTTATACATAGGCGGATTTTTTTCGTTTGCGAGATGAATGAGTTATTGGTTTAGAAGCATCTTTAAAATTAACAATTTTTTTAGTATAAGTTGATTGATTTATATATGGACGATCCTTAAAATCTTATGAATTGGTTGCAATAATTAAAGATGCTATGTATAGTATACTATTGGTATCAGATGTATGAAACCAACAAATAGCTTAAATTAGTGATCAATTTTTTTGAAAGTCTTAAATAAAAAGCGCACAAAGTTATTTTTTATATTTCTTTTTCCTTATCCAGGTTTTAATCCAATTTTTATATACAAAACATATTCAGACACATTTTTTTTTTGTACGAAAGGGGGAGTATTAATATCCCTTTATTACACACTGCACTTACATATGAAACCAACAGAGTAAATAACCCAAACATATTATGAGCTTTTGTGATATGCTGTCCAAGGAAACCATGGAATTAGATAGTAACAAAATGATCAAATGGTCCCTACTCCCTATGCTGTTTGCGGAAGGGGGAGTATGTAATGTTCTTTTATTAAAATATCTATAGATTAAATTAATTAAAAGTTAGGAATTAAAATATTCAAATTAGATCTCTTTTCCAAGTTGGATTTTAATTTATTGATATAATTATGTAACAATCCTTAAAATCTTATATGAATTGATTGCAATAATTTAAAATTGTCTATAGTATCGTATAGGTATAGTATAGACTGTACACACTTTATATACTTACATTTGATACCAGCAGATTTTATTACCCTAAATATATGATCTGTGTGATTTGCTGACCACACTATATTTTCTGTCAATGAAAACCATGGAATTAGATAGCAACAAAATGTTCATATGGTCCCTATTCTTTTTGCTTTGAATTAAAGGACATTATTAAGATATTTTTTACCTATTTTTGGTACGAATTTATAGTTGAATATATTTGAAAAAATATTCGATCTCAATATCACGAAAAATAAACATTTTTTTTATTAAGTGGTCAATTTTGATGAACGTTTTTGATAAAAATCACATTCAGTTATTTTTATATTCCTTGTTCCTTAACCAGGTTCTCGTCTAATTTAAAAAACAAAATCGGACAAAAATTTTCTGTACGAAAGGGGGAGTATGTCATGTCCCTTTATTACAATATGTGTTTCTTGAGTTTTATTTAATTGAATTCAAAGTAATGGATTAAAATATTTAAATAAAATTGATTTATATGTTTTTTTTTATAATTCATTGATATAATAATGTGATGATTATGAAATAATATTTTTTTTAAGAATTTCAAAATAAATTGGTTCAAATTTTCTATACGATATGTTTGCAATAACATCCTACATATTATAATAAAATAAAAATTTCAATTAAAGACACTATTCTAATAAATCTTTTTGACTAATTATAGAAAATTAAATATTGTAATAAAAAAAGTCAACATATTAATCATCGCCATTCATACACAATACGAAACGCAAAAAAAATATTATGCAAAATTTGTCGTTAAAAAAACGCAGATATTCACGACGAAAAAACCTGACCTAAACAAACAAAATCTACAGCCTATAATATAGCAAAATAAATTCATCGAAAAAAACTTGTTTCTTTATTGACCAAATCAATCTTCACTTACCCATTATTTTTTTGTGTATGGTGAGTCTATATATGCGGCAATTATTATTTTTGTTGTTTGTATAAACTTTACACAGAAAACTTTACCACTTTGTTGAAGTTTTTTGTTGGTGATAAATTGTTAAGTGAAACCAAATGTGCCATATAATATATGAGTCGAGATATATGTGAAATATAAATTTGTTGATCGTATACTAGGTAGGTATATGTTGTTGATCAATTTATATTGCAAAATTTTAATATTTTCTTTCCATCTTAAAGTTTTTAAAGTTCAACAAATGTTAAGAAATTATTTCTAAATTTTCAAACTTGTATGAAATTTTTCCATTTTTTTAAGTGCAGTAAATTTTGTCACATACAATAAATCGTCTATCATTTATAATTATTCTATACTCGTACATCGCATAGACGCAATTTTAATAAATTCAAATATTTTTTCCAATTAATTCAATTTTTTATTAAATGCACAGAAGAAAGGAAATATATTTTATTTAACCTGTGTGTGCGATGATGAATCAACGACGTGCAATGCATTTTTTTATATTTCCAACATTTTTTCTCTTATTGAGTTAATCAAGAGACTTTATAGAAAGGAAATAAAAAAAATAATTTTATTTCAATTATGTCATAATATTTATATAAATTACAATCGCATGTATTTATTTTATATACGAAAAGGTTCAAACAAATACCGCATTTCGCATGTATACCGTTTTTTCTGCGTGTAATCCTTTTTAAAATATGCCAAAAAGGACCTTTTTTGCTTTGGTTTACTAAAAGAAAGTTTAAAAATCTCAAATTTCATTTTATTTTTGAGCAAAAATTGCAGTGAAAGAAAAATTCATAAAAGGATCATAAGATCATATTATTGACTACCTGTACCTAGTATAAAAGGACTTTGCTAAATTGATTTTGCAAAAAATCAAATCACATTTCAAACATTTCGAGCAATTTTGCCGGCTGGTTCTATACAAAAAAATTAAATCCACCTTAAGTTGTTTGCTCTGTTACAAAACAGACGGATAATCTTGTATTACACAATAATTCAATTATAAATTATGTAACACATTTACTGTACAAATTCGGTGTTTACCTACATATATGATCAATTCTCTTTTATTTGCTTATTTAATTCAACCATTTTACATCCATATATATACAAAACCTAATTAGAAATGTAAATAAAAATGATGTTAAGTAACTAAAAACGCGATGAAACTTATAACTTACAAAAAATGATCATCTTACATATTATTGTAATAAACCTTTTGCGATATCTATCTTCAGTGTACAGTATATACGATACATATTATTACAATCTGCGGTATATAGTATTTTTGTATTTGTTTTATTATTAGCTTTTTACTAGAAAAAAAAACAATTTAAAATTCATTTTTATATGAATGAAGTAAAACCAGGTCAAGGCTTATTATTATTATTACACCGCGATAATATTTTATAGTCATTTTATACATGTACAACACAATATATTGTATAGCAAGCAGCTCTATAGTCGTTTTATCGAGCTGTTTTGCTTGCTGCTGCTATATAGATGTGGTAAAGAGCCGTAATTGCAGTCGACGATATTAAATTGTAGTCATCGTCTTCGTCTATTTACTTTCACTTCCGTTCCACCAATATAAATTTTCATATTGTTTTCTATATAATATTGTATACTTGCGATGAATCTTCTGTACTACGAGTGCACACCATTACAAGCTATATTGTAGAATTTCCATTTTAAAAGTGCATAATATTTACAATATACAAAATTTATTTGTAATTTGCAAATTATCTACCTCAAAACTGGACTAAATTTTCTATTTTATTACCATTTTTCAATAGAACATGTTATTTATTTTACTATATTGCTGTAGCGAATTATAAGTGAAATGCGAATTTTCTAAATTTTCAAACTGTTTTTAAAAACATATAAATTATTTTGCAAATATTTGTAAATTTGGGATTTGTGTAATTTATTACCATTTTAATTTTAAAGAAAATCTCTAAAATATATTGCCTTAGCGAATTATAAGGAGAATGTACATTTTCAAAAATATTGTACACGTTTTTAAAAAATATTTTATAATTTAGACATTTTTCACATAAATATTTTAAAATTTTCAATCTTTTCCACAAATATTAAGAGTATGATTTTATATAAATTTTTTAAATGATTAAAAAACACAGATGCACGTCTATATATTGCTGTAGCGAATTTTAAGAGGAATGTTAATTTTCAAAAAAATATAGAAAATAAAAAATTGAAAATTTTTGATTTTTTAACAGATTGTAGGAGTATAATTGTTATTCTTATTTTAAACGAAAAAACAAAGAAAAGTCTCTATATTGCTGTAGCAAATTATAAGGGAAATATAAATTTTTCAATTTTTTTTAGAAATAATTTAAAATATTTTAAAAATTTAGATCTTTTCCACATATTGTATAATTGAGTATAATTTAATTAATAATAAAAGAAATAAATATAGGCAAGCCTATATATTGTTGTAGCGAATTATAAGATGAGTCTAAATTTACAAAATATATTATATAAACAGCAAAACTACAATCACCATTAAAAACAATATTTTAAAATTTAGATATTTTCTGCATGTATTGTAATTTTATGATTTTATTTTAATTCTTTAATAGAAAGAAAAAAGATAAATCTCTTAATTGCTATAGCGAATTATAAGAGAGAGAAATGTTAATT
>JANSTW010016007.1:0-15746 GCA_027564275.1 Diadocidia ferruginosa | reverse complement strand
TAAATACGCGTATTTTGATATATCACACCCCTTCCTCCCCCTATTTTTGTAAAAAATTGCATTATTAGATTTTTTCGGTTATGTTTGTTTGTAGAATAAGGGGGAACCCTCCCCATCGCAGCTGATTTTTTAAATTATTCTGTTAAAGGAGGATATCCTGCGTATTGCCATACATTTTTTTGGGGCATGCTAAGGGGTATTACTATTTGATCCTTCTAAAAATATATGAGAAGACTATCAGGCGAAAGCTAGAGCCAATTATATTACAAAAGTATTCACTTTTTACTGATAAGCCTGTTCATAAATTTTAAATTTGTTGACATCCACGGTCGAAAAAAAGTAAATATTTTCATTAATTACACTCGATTTTGTGTATATTATTTTAAAATATATTGGACACACCATGCCCAGATATACGGGTTTACACCATTAACGACGGGGGGAGGTTAGAAAATACCCCCTAAATAGAGGTATTTGAAAATAACTTATATCTAAGGCCAGATATCGAATAAGGTTTTTCTCTTTTGCACTGTGAAAAGATAGTTCTAGTTCTTAAAAAGTTGACTATGGATAAAACAAACAAATTTTATTAACTTAGTCATTTTCGCGGTTAAAAGTGAAAAAATTAAAACAAAATCGAAAATGCTCCGAAAAAACTTTTGTAAAAATCTGAAGATGTGAAAAACGGAGTAAAGATATTATGTATACGTAGGTGTTCTCTATCTACCAGTGTAAAAACCGAGAAGTTTGTAGTATTATTCATCTGACCTCCAAACGCGAAAAAGGTGCAGTGGGTATAATATACTCCTGACTCCATAAGGTATAAAAGAGTTCTAGAGCTACATGAAAAATATACATTTTAAGTTCGAATAGAAATGCTATTTATTTTAATTATCTTTTATTATTTTGATTTAAAAATTTATATAACCCCGCTACGCAAGTTTCGACAAATATTCGACAGTTAACTTCCGCGGTAATAGGGGTTTCTTAACAATTTTCTGCAGCTTATTTAAAAAGATATCACTAAAATGCTTGATGCCGAATCTCGCAGTATTTCTAGTAAAAATAATTTTTTCACCGCTAAAATAAGATTCAGCGACATAGTCTTTTTTAGCAATTATGCAAAATATTCTTATTTCTCCTCTTATGGACTATGTGTGTCTAAACAAGTAGCGCTAATTATATTCATAAAAACTGAATAACTGGCTAATGTAAAATAAATCAACGAAATATTAATACTAGACTTATCGACACAAGATTAAAAAAGTTTCCACATACATATATCGCTATAGTCTATGTCGGTTGTTAAGTAAAATTAAAAATCAGAATTTTAAAAAGCTAACGCTACGGGCCCTGCCATCGATTAGGCTCAAAATTTTCCTACGTGCACAGGGCGCATAGTATTTCTACAAAATAGTGGAAAAGGTGAATAATATAAATTCATGGAGACTAAAGTGAAAAAAAAATGTTCACTAAAATGTACATAATGAACTCTTCCTCTACAGACAATGATTTAATTTATTTATTTTTAAACAGTGTTCGACGTGGCTACGAAGTCTACAAAACAGTATGTGCCGCTTGTCATTCAATGCAATATGTTTGTTATCGTAATTTAGTTGGTGTTTCGCATACTGAAGCAGAGGCTAAGGCTGAAGCTGAGGGTGTCATGGTAAATTTTGTGCAATATTTTTTTTAAATCTTTTTCATATAATTATCCGATTTTGTAGATTAAAGATGGTCCAGACGATACTGGTAATTACTACGAACGACCAGGCAAATTGTCCGATCATTTCCCAAGTCCATATCCAAATGAGGAGGCTGCACGTGCCGCTAACAATGGTGCCTATCCACCAGATTTAAGTTATATTGTGTCGGCTCGTCATGGTGGCGAAGATTATGTATTTGCATTATTAACCGGTTACACAGATCCTCCAGCTGGTGTTAATCTACGTGATGGTCAATATTTCAATCCATATTTCCCGGGCGGTGCTATCGGTATGGCACAAGTTATTTATAATGAGGTAAGATTGAATTGTTTTTGTTTTTTATAAAAATATAAATCTAATTTTCTGTCGACCATTGCAGACGGTTGATTTTGCCGATGGAACACCAGCATCAGCAGCTCAAATTGCTAAAGATGTCGCAACATTCTTGAAATGGACAGCCGAACCAGAATTGGATCAAAGAAAACGAATGTTAATTAAAGCCGTCGGTCTATTGACGATCGCAGGTGTTTTCAGTTATTACATTAAACGGCATAAATGGTCTTCACTTAAATCACAGAAAATATTCTATGTACCAAAAACTAAAAAATAGATCAATTATAAATATACTTTCCTTAACAAATGCAAAAAATAATAAACTATTGAGATAATAAGGAAACAAAGCCGATTTACATTTTGCGTCTCAATATCCGAACAGAAAACACACAATTATTACCATCAAAGTGAACCAATATTAGCCATCAATTAATCCTCTCAAGTGTATATTGCGCATATTTATATAAATATTTAAATTTCTTCCCATCATTTTATTTTTTTTTTGTTATTTTTAATATTATTTTAAATTATTTTTTGCATTGTTCAAGTAAAATGTATCGCCCTGTATATCTTTTAAAACAGAAAACCACGTTTTGTATTATTTTTTCCTTTAATAATATAATAGAGAAAGCTGTATAATATTATTGAATAAAATGGTGAGGACTATAAAATACTCGTATTTTATGTATTATGTAATGAATTAATATTTTATATATTAATTATGTATTTTAAATAATTTTATTGTACACTTGTGAATAAAAAAAAATAATATAAAAAAGGAAAAAATAATAACTATAATATATGAGGAGGTGGACGACAAATAAAATAACTGGGCAGAAGGCATTCTTTTTAATTTTTGTCTGTGGCTCATAAATTATTAAATAGCGTCTATGACGGAACGCTTTTGTTATATTTAAATTTTTTATTGAGTATTGAGACAACCAAACAACTATAACATCAAAATCACTTAAATATTAACGAAATAATATTAACCACATATTTCACTTTGCCTTATGAGCAGAGAATTGCATACGATATTTTGAACAAAATTTAACAAAGCGACGCCTTCAAAGCATTTTGGTCTAACTACATTTTTTTTTTAATTTTAAAGGAAGCGTAAATAAAAACCCATTTCGAATAATTTTACTTTTTTTCGACCGTCGATTTGAAATATGTAAATATTTTAGAACAGACTAATCGGTCTAATTCAATGCAAAGCCATTCTCAAATAAAATTAGTGGGTCCGCATTTATTTTAACAGCAACACACAACACTGCAGATAAACGTTTTCAAAATGAATACGGTCGATAAAATAATTCTTCTTTCCTATTAATATTTTATATATATTGTATTTGGTATTTAATTTTAGAAGGAATTTTCTCACATTTCTTATTTTCATTGATATTTTTTATCTTTTTCACAATTTTTCTTTAGATTTTTAGGTCAAATCCCAAAAAAACACATATTTCTATTTTCTAAATGATTTTCTCGAGCCAACAATATAATTTATAATAATTTATTAAGAACAAATATTTTTATTTTCAATAAAAACTTATTTAAATTTTATTAAATATTTGACGTTTCGACCAGTATTATGGACATCATCGGAAATACTCTAGAAATATACAGAAACGTTATAAAAGTTATATATTTCTATACTTTTTAAGGTCACAAGTGCCATGTGGCACTCACTCATGTCTGCGACGTGAGAAAAGGTACAAGCGAGATAATGACATTTTTGAATTCAGGAGGTCAATATTAGTCTAGGTTTAAATTTTCATCCAAATCGGTCCACAGGCGGCCCACTAAAGGGTTAATATTGAATATCAAGATTTTTAAGCTCTAGAAACGGGTGGCTCCCGTACAAAAAAGTGGGATAAATGGGAAGAAAATAAAGTACACAAGCAATTAAAAAGTTCTAAATGAGATACGTCTTTGAAATTTTGTTGGGATGGTTTTTGGCGCTTCCATTGGTTGGCCGGAATATTATGAAATTTTGCATGAGGAGCTCCCATAGAAAAGGGCAGAATAAATAGGTAGAAAATAAGTATACATTATAGCGAGTCTTTATGGCATAGAAAAATTACAAAATAAACTAAGACATTTTGTCCTTGCCCGCCTTTTTGCAAATTCGATGAAGAAAAAAAAATGGCCAGACATTGAACTAAAAGTTTAAACAACAACGCATGCGCAAAAACTTTTTTTGACATACAACACATGCGCAAAAACTTTTTTTGACATGTACGCGGCGAATTACTTTGCAAAATATGTTTTTTCGTCAAATATCTCCAGCGAGGAGACGGCGAATTTTGTTGTTGTAATTTTTTTCAATCCATTTCGCAGCGTTACATATAGTATTAAATTTTGAAACGACGGTTTTTTTTGGGTCAGTGAACTTTCATTCACGAAGGACCACTTTTTACCTGTATTTTATACGAAAGGACGGTTCTTTTGTAATTTTTCTATGACCATACCATATAAAAATTACGACCTGATTGTTCTCTGTGCTCCTACTTAAAAAGTTATCTTTTTTAAGTGAAAGTTGAATGATCATAAAAAAGTTATTTCGAATTTTGCTACTACACACAGGCTGCGAATTGGTTTGACATATTATGCTACAACTCCCACCAAATTCGCCGTCCACTCGCCAAAGACATGACGTGGCGAAGTGTTACGCATGCGTGTTGTTATTTCTTAGAGTTCAACGTTTGACAATTTTTTTGTCGGCAAATCTTAAAAAAGCAAAGGACAAATATTAATATATCTTAATTTATTTTTGTCTTTGGTTTAGATTAGAAGTACAAGAAGATAGAGTCGCGACAATAAATTATTTTCATAGTAAAAATGGAAGTACAAGTTGCGGCTTATTTTTGCGATGAATATTTTTTCTTATACGTTTTGCCGTATAAAAAAAATCACCTCAAATTGTTGTTGTTTTCTTTACAAAACTTTTTGGGGCTTATTTTTCACGAAATTGCGTATTGTCGTTGATCTTCTTCTATTACTTCTAGTTTAGATAAGACAGAATCGGGTGGAAATTGGTTGAAAAATTGGATTGTAGTACATTTTAGCTATTTCGGGTCGGGTTTTGCCAAGGCCATCTAAATATAATATATGATAATGTAGAAGGCCTTGGTTTTGCCCAGCAGCATCGAATCTTTTCCAATTATTGTTTAGCTTATAGGTATTTCAAGATAACCTGTATATGGAGCAGTGGTTAACGTCACTGCTCTGTAATCAAGAGGATTTTGGTTCGAGGCTCCGTAGGGCCAACAAATTTTCAAAACTGGGTTATCACCTTTAATTCGCAAGTGTTTATTATAAAGCGATTACAGTAGCCCGGAAGTCACTTAAAGCTGTTGTCCGCCTTTATGATACCAACAGATATAGGGTTTCTCATATAGTGTAAAACCCACTCACTGATTACTAAAAAAAAACAATATACCGGCGCGACAGTCCACATTTAAAACGGTTTGTCATGAAAGAACCTAGTAATCAGATTAAACAGTGATAATGGTATATCCCAAGATCCTCATCGGGTTGCAGTGGCAAAAATATTATTAGTATATTATAGGTATTTCAAATTTCATTTGATGTACCCTTTACATTCTAAAAACGAACTATTCTGATTTTATTTACCAAACTGTGACCCCTTTTCCCGTTTAACTTTAAGTTTTAAGTGCCCAAAGTATAAAGTGGGTTTGAGTATCTGGGAGGAAGTTCCCTTTCCAGTGGCGGGGTTAAAAAGGGGCTGCGATCAAAAGAGCTAAAGTGTAGATTCTCCGAAAATTGTTATAGAAACTAAGTAATAAAGGAAGTACTAGATCTAAATCTAATACTGCCGGATCGTAATATACACATTAGCGTGGAGTGAAAATAACTATTTTTGTTATTTAGAAAAGGTCTAAGCAATTCTTATATATAATAAGAGACAATTTCTTTCCCAATATACATTTAAGGCGAACAAAATTACGAAAATCCCAGTTTTTATTTAAAATAAAAAATAAAATTATACTAAACACTCTAAAAAATTCAGGTTTCTATAATTGAAAAAGTTTGTCAAGCAGTTTTCAATAATCTAATCTATTTGATGTGTAAATATTCTAATTAATTATAGATTTATGTTTTTTATAAAATTTATTTTTTCTAATTATAATAAATGTTGTTTGTAGTGAACAAAAAAAAAAACAAGACAAAACTAAAAAAAAATTGTAGTTTTTTAAAAATCATAGATATGTAAACATGATAAAAACAATAAAAAGCATCTTAAAAATGATGCATGAAGAAAAATATCTTTAAAAATATAAATTATATTTAACAAAAAAAAATATATTTAAAATTTAAATTAAAAAAAAATATCTTTAAAAATGATTAACAATCAGTAGAGTTAAACCGCGACGCGTATAAGAATTATAATATTTTTGGCAAAAATTATAAATAGAGTTGTGCGATTGTGCAAATTTATCGATGATTTTTACATGAGATTTTAGGCCATTTTTTAAAAACAATTAACCTTCAATATTTACCTACCTATATTTAGCTGTGTATCTTAATATTTTTTAAAGAAAGTTTATAAATTTTTGTTTTACAAAAAAAAATGTAAATATTATATCTGAGACCCACCACCACCCCAACAATTATTATAAATTACTCTCACAATTATTTTGCTAAAACAAAAACAGCCCAATTTTTATTGTACATAGAGAATTTACGAAACAAAAAAAAAGCAAAATTATAACAAAAAGAAAATAAATCTTCGATATTTTTACACGACCCTCAATATAAATAAAGTTTTTTAACTATATAATTTAAAAAAAAAAGAAAGGAAACAGAAACGGAAATTTAAGGGCCACATCTGCACGACAGAAAAAAAGGAAATAACACTGTCCTCAATAATTGAGCAAACAAATTATATTCAATAAAAAGTATCTATTATTAAAAAAAAAATTAAAATAGAGAAATTGTGTAATCGCAACGACATATATTATAAAATATAAAAATATATAAATTACACGCAGGCAAAAAGCTATATAATTTTATTTATTTAAAATCAATGATGAAATTAAACAACAAAACAGAAAATTACAAAATTGTCATTTTAATAAAAATTCAATTAAAACATATTTATTTAGACAAAGAGCCGTTGTGTTTTTTTATTCAGAGATAAAATTGCGTGTTATTTGAAAATTTGGGAATTTAGGTTAGAAGTGGGTAAAAATGCGGAATTATATTCATAGTAGTAGCACATACCTATATCAGTAGCTTGTTTTTTCGTAGGTTCCCGCGGGAAAAAATAATAATCAACATGACTGATTGCCAGGCGAAACTAATACAACATAAAATCAGCCATATTTCTTTATGGCAACACTAACATCTTTTTTCTGTATTGTAAAAAATTTTCGCTCTCTTATATTGACAGATTTTCGCAAGTAAATTTTTCGCCGGCGCTTCATGTGAATAGGTTTTACTTTTTACGCAAGTGTCGTAAAAGATGATAATTCAATTTTTTTCAAGGTAGTGTTTTTACACTATTAAGTGACTATTCTGAATTATCTATATTTATTCTGTGGTAGTAGTCTGATCTTTATTATTTTGACAGATTTCGCCATTATAAAATTGACTTATAATAATTGGCGAAATGCTTTCCCCTCATATCCACAAATTCATTTAGCAATAAAAGGATCCAAACCTATTCTATAACATACAAAATTGGTTATTCAATATTTTTTTCAAGAAAAGACAAAAAATTTAAGAAAGGACAATAAAACGGACTATAGACAAGAGATTTAGTTCATAACTGGTTCAGTACAAACACCGTGCGGCGATGCATGCTTTGTAGGTTGAGATTGTGTTGTTTGCAACAACATTTGCATGCTTTACCCTAGTAGTACTAGAATTTACTAGAATCGCGTCAATACGCAATTTCGTAAAAAATAAATAAATAATTTTGTACAGAAAACAACAACAATTGAGTTGAATAATATGAAAATAAGCCCCAACTAGTACTTCCTTTTTTACTATGAAAATGATTTATTGACGTGACTCATTCTTCTAGTACTTCTACTTTGCCCCGCATGTTTTTTTAATTTTTTTTCTGTTTTCGGCAATATTATCATTTTTCCAATTTAAATTTAAATTAACATTTCGGTAGAAACAGCGTTTTAGTCGAAAAAAATCAATCCAACCCGCAATCCATTTGGCCGTCTAAATTTTAGCTGTGCGGTTTTATATTTATTTTTCGCCGTAAAAAAATTGTATTCTGCAAGAAATATAACCCCCCTAAACAATTTTCTTACAACGCCTATGGACTGTGCAATTCCGCTCAAATTGAAACTAACTTCATTGCTGTGTTCATTTTTCTTTTCGCGTCTTTGCCGCAGCTTGTGGATTTTGTAATTTGTTTGTAGATTCTTTATAGTTTTTAACACTCAAAAGTCGAATTAAATTATCTTATATTCAAGAAATACCGAACCTATGACTTCCGAGGACTTTTATTTACGCTACTATGTCGGTCACAAGGGCAAGTTTGGCCATGAATTTTTGGAATTTGAATTTCGTCCGGATGGCAAACTTCGCTACGCAAACAATTCCAACTATAAAAACGATACAATGATCCGCAAAGAGGCGTACGTCCATCACTCCGTTATGGAAGAATTGAAACGTATTATTTTGGATTCGGAAATTATGGCTGAAGATGATTCAATGTGGCCTCCACCAGATCGTGTCGGAAGACAGGTAATTTTGAGGTTATGTTTACCGATTCCTAAAAACAATCGCCCTCTTTTTTTTCTATCATTCTAGGAGCTGGAAATTGTAATCGGTGATGAACACATTTCGTTTACAACATCAAAAACGGGCTCACTGGTCGATGTGAATCAATCGAAAGATCCCGAAGGCCTACGCGGTTTCTACTATCTGGTGCAAGATTTGAAATGTTTAGTATTCTCATTGATTGGATTACACTTTAAAATTAAGCCCATATAAAAGGGATTATATTGTTCGTCTAATATTTAATCTAATTTGAATTAATTTAATTTTATCTTTTGAAAAGCGTTTTTTTATCATAATAAAGATTTTTATGTTCATTTAAACATAAAACAGTAAAGGAGAATGGATTCTTTTAGACAAATTTGGAAACTAGAATATTATTAAGATGACTCAAATTGCGGCGAGCCTGCAAATTGTTTTTATTGAAACAATCGAGGTTATAACGCAAATCGTAGTGTTGGTCAAAAACTTGGGAGTAAAGAAAAAAATATATTATCTAAGGTCAAAGCGAAGAATGAAATGTGGGCAAAAATAAAAACAACAAATCTAATTTAATCATTTAATCTAAACATATTTGTACAATAACAAAATTTAAGCTACTTCTTGACTTTTTTCATCAGCTGTAGCCGTTTTTTCTTGTAATTTGGCCAACATTTTCTCTTCTTTAATCTTTCGTCTGGCTTCCTTTTGTTGCTTTTTGTCTTCCTTTTCCTTCTTCTCAAGCAGCTCTTTGAATCGTTCGTCTCTGCTGTCCATTTTGAAGCCAAATTGACGACGAACTTCTTCGATTATACGATCCTTACGTTGCTTAGCCGCCAAAGCATCGGCCTCCTTCTTGGCAATTTTAGCATTTAAATCATTCGTCCATGTGTCCAACTTTTCGAGCTTTTTAGCAATTTCATCTTCACGGTCTCGAATTTTCATTTGCTTTTCCAACTTTTTCGTTTCGTTTATTTTGATCATCTGTTGTAGGGTAAGCGGATGAGCCACACGTTCATATTCCGCTTGATAGTCCAGTTCTTCTTTTGTGTAAAAACAGATTCTTGGATCCACTCCACTGGCCAGACCATATTTACCGAACGCCATACGATTGTATTTGGCCGTTTGATGAATCCACGATTGCGGCTCATCGTATGGCATTTTATGGTTTAACATTCTCAAATGTTGTGGCAATAGTCTGGATTTATTGCGACTTTGTTGGATCTGTTGTTCGCGCAATTCAAGATCCTCATCATTAACGAAACTGGCCGGGATTTCAGCGGAGTTCTCATTGCCTTCAATGTCTACATCCAAATCTTTATCTTCTTTGGCTGTGGCGGCGGTACTTTTATTTATAAATCTATTTCGGTTTGATGTAAATATCCTTTTTAATAAATCCGATGATAATTTAATTGTACTCATTGTAAATAAAATAACTTTGCAAATTAATATAATTTTTTCTAGGTTATGTAAACAATTTCTTCATCAGTTCACATACGAGATGGCGCTGAACGCAGAAAACGTTATTATGCGACTCGATCGTGCGCGCGAAAAACTTTTCTGTCAAACCAAAACAAACAATTTTGCAAAATAATTTACCAGATTTTTTTTTAATTTAATTAAATGCAAATAGAACGTCGCTGTACGAAAAATCAACAAAATATTATTGGTAAGTTGTACAATAAACATGCACAATAGCAGCTAACCTTTAAAAACAACCAGATCTACAGATTTGCGCAACGTCAAGTTTGTCTAAGTAGAGGCTGAACTTGCTGTAGAAGTAAATATTTACTTTCCAAGGAATTTCTAAATATAAAGCAAAACAGGTGTGGACGTTTTGATTGAAAAATGAGCACATTAAATAGTGGATGTTTGCACAGTATCAATGGGCGGGTGGTGCTGCCCATGGAAATGGAGATGTTGCCTCCGCGACAACAGCAACAACATCAACAGCTACAACAACAACAACAATCTGCTGACCGTCCGCCAACCTATGATGAGGCTGTTGTAGCAGCACACATTGTTCGTAAGGGCTTTATAAATAGAATTGTATCCAAGAACTAAGAATTAATATTGTTGCCTCTTTTACAGCCGCCATACCATCACTTAATCCAAATGCCGCCTTTACAGCACCGCCTCCCTCCTATGATTCACTGTACGGACGTGTACGAGCTGCTCGAAAACATTCAAAGGGCATTTTGGATTACATAAAAAATGTTTTCGTTATATTTTTAGGAACAAGTAAGGGAATAAGTTCGAGGGAGAACCACACTAGCAAAATTGTTGTCCCATGATAACTCTGTTTTTAGAAATGATTTCCGTGATTTCTGAAATGATTGCCCCGTGATTTCCGAAATGATGTCACGTTTCCGAAATGATTTCCCGTGATTTGAGGAATTGTCTTCGTGATTTCCGAAATTTTTTCTGTTATCCGAAATAATTTCTGTTTTCCGAAATAATTTCTGATTTCCAAAATGATTTCCGTAAATTCCTAAAATGAATTTTCGATTTCCGAAATGATTTCCGTAATTCCTAAAAGTACTTCCCTGTGATTTCAAAAATGATATTTCCGTGATTTTCGAAATGATTTCTGATTTCCGTGATTTCCTAAAATGATTTTCGATTTCTGAAATTGATTTCCGAAATTAATGATTTCCCTGATTTAACTATATGAAATAATTTCCATGATTTCCAAAATTATGTCTCGTTTCCGAAATGATTGCCCGTGATTTCCGAAATTGTCTTCGTGATTTCCGAAATTATTTCTGTTTTGCGGAATTATATCTGTTCTCCGAAATGATTTCCGTGATTTCCATGAGTTCCGAAATGATTTCCTTAATTTCCGAAATGATTTCTGTGAGTTCCGAAATAATTATCTAATTTCCGTGATTTCTGATTTTTTAAATAATTTCCATGATTCCTGTAATGATTTCCGTGAGTCCCGAAATGATTTATGCTCGGATTTATGTAATTTCCGAAATGATTTCTGTGATTTCTGATTTCCGTGATTTCCAAAATTATGTCTCGTTTCCGAAATGATTTCCCTTGATTCCTAAAATAAATTGTCTTCGTGATTTCCGAAATTATTTCTGTTTTATGAAATTATTTATGTTCTCCGAAATGATTCCCGTGATTTCCGTGAGTCCCGAAATGATTTCCGATATGATTTCTGTGATTTCTGATTTTCGAAATAATTTCCGTGATTTCCGTGAGTTCCGAAATGATTATCTAATTTCCGTGATTTCTGAAATGATTTCTGATTTTTGAAATAATTTCCATGATTCCTGAAATGATTTTCCGTGATTTCCGAAATTGTCTTCGTGATTTCCGAAATTATTTCTGTTTTCCGAAATTATTTCTGTTCTCCGAAATGATTTCCGTGAGTTCCGAAATGATTTATGATATTTCCGTGGTGTCTGAAATGATTTCTGATTTTTTAAATAATTTCCATGATTCCTGAAATGATTTCGTCGTGATTTTCGAAATGATTTCTGATTTCCATGATGTTCTTAAATAATTTTTGATTTCCAAAAAATATTTTCGAAGTTAATGATTTAAGTGATTAACAAAATGATTTCCGCACCCATATGATGTCCGTAAGATGTTTCCCAACTTTTAAAATTATGTAAAACTGTTCCAATTTAACAATAATTTTATTTTTTTAGTTGGCTGTACAATATTCTTGGGCATCACAATTTTCATTCCAATCACAATGGTATGCTTTGGACTGGCTTACCTAAATCACTGTCCGGCTGGTGAATTCATTCCAGTCTATCTGTTAATTGGAGGTATTATTCTATTGTGACTTTCTTAAACTAACAATTGATAAGTGTTTTTTTTTAGGAATTATGGGTCTAATAAAACCGGTTCTAAATTTGTCAACATTTGTTCGGCAAAGCGAAGAAGATCAGCAGCTAGAACAGATGCGTCAATCGGGCACACAATCCGTGATAAATTGGTTTATGTTTGGTTGGTTTATAATCGGTTCCTATTGGATTTATCGAATCTATGAACCAAATTATGATCCTGCCAATGGTCTTTATTGCAATCACAATCTCTATACATTTGCCTTTTGGCTGGTCTCATCTGTTTACATAGTTTTCGGTGTAATTACATCGGTTTTAATAGTTATAAGTATAATTAGCGTTATTATTAACAAACATCCAATTACACGTACGGAGGTGCTAAGTAATAATAATCGAGGCAGCCACAGTAATCGGAACAATAATCTCAATAATGTTTAATCGTTTTGGTCTTTTCCCACCCTCGCTTAAACGAGTACATTTTTGATCTTTAATAAATTTAAGAACTTTTTTGTAATTCTTTTTAGATTTTATACATTTTTAATCAGAGCTCTCTCTTTATAACCTACGCATAGCTCTAAAATGCTTCTTATAATATGAAGAAAATTATAATCCCTTAATATATAAGAATTTCCTTTTTATAAATATATAGTTTATTAATCCCAAAAATCACACTAATTTTTGTAATGAAACAATGAAAAATGGCACAACTATATAATAATATAGAAATGTCTTAGTCCATTAAGGCCCAGCCAGCTACATTCGAGCATCAATTGATTTTTTAATAAAAACAAAATCCAGCTTAAATTAAATATATAGCCTGGGCGGGCCTTAATGGATTTGATAAATACAATGTGGCTGCCATAAACAATAAGTAAACTTGGTTCACATTTGCTCTCAGCTCGGCAAAGCAATGTCTTTTAACGCATAAAATTTAAAGTACCGCGAATTCCAGTGACATTGAGCAATGCATGCAATTTGATATTTACTCCATTATTTTTGAATTTTTTCTAGTAATTTTAGATTTTTTTTTTAATTTTCCAGAATTTTTTTGTAGAAGCGGATCAGATAAATTTGTTTACACGTTCTAGTATAGATTCCACAGTAAGAGGATTGAATTATAGTTTGCAGCAGCCACGCGTATTAGCTGATTTAATTTATCTTTCATCAAAATATCCCTTAACCCTAGGATGCATACGCGATTTTACCCACACCGATTCATACGTACAGGGTACATTAGATCCCACGTGTCCAATCGTATTTTTTATAAATTCCACAAAATGTGATTAAAACCCAGCTTATGTAATCTTAGTTAATAAAAGGTCTGAATACGCTCTAGCGTATGTATTGGACCTCAAGTTCTCAGTTTAACGTAATAGTTATTCATCACAATTGCACATAATTAAAAAAACAATCAATTTCTGTGATATATTTTTTTTTACGAAAATGTCTAAATGAAAAATGAATAATTTATTTTAAAAGGGAAATGCGCGACCCTCTAAGCAGGTTATATATAAGTATTAAAATATTGCGTCCTTTTAAAATTTTGCAAAAGAAAATCATACTATAATTAACCCAGTGGTACTCGCGAAAATCGCAATAATTTTGAAATGTTTTTTTTTTAAATAAATTTTACTTATATACCCAAAGATTTTTAAATGTGGTTACCAAAAAATACTTATTTTTTTAATAGACTTTAGTGATAAAACCTTTTTTTATAAATTTTATAATATTTTTAAAAATCTATCTAAACTAAACTATTTATTTACATTTGCAATTTTTTCATATTTTTTTTAAATTGCACAGACTTAAAAAAATTGATTTAATAATTTTGCGTTCTACGTGTTTTATCACTAAGGACCACTTGTAGCCTAGGAAAGTTAGCACTTTTTTGTTCAAAAATTCCCATCAAAACAAAGCGAATCTTGGTTTTTTTGGTGTGTTTTGGTCCCATTATCTACCAATAAAAGTCCAAAAAAATTTTACCCTTGAAACACTATTTTTTGACCGGTTTTTGTACCAAATTTGGTAGTTTTTTTGAGCTTTTGGTTATAACATAAAAACTTTAAAAGTTACGCTTTTTTATTATACTAGTATCTTATAGGTTATTAAATTACCTTTCATTTGACATATCGCATGACCGGTTTGTAAATCAGGGTTGCTTATGTCATAAGTCAAAAAAACACCGAAAATTCGCGATCTTACATTTTTTCAGATTTTCTGCAAATAAATCAATAAATTTTTTACTAAAAGTCCCTTTTTCTATTAAAAACTTTAAGTAATCATTAAATACTCTTAGTTTTAGATAAAATAAATTATTTTTGGACATCAGGGTTGACTAAAAAAAAAAAATCAATTTTTTTAATTCAATTTAATTAACTTTATATAAACAGTATATTACTATATATTTTAAATCTATCATGTTTTTACAATATTTTTAGACATCAGGGTTGCCTAAAAAATAATACCAATTTATTATACTAAATATTTATATGTTTATAGTATTTATTGACGTTTCGTCTAATATATAGACCACATCAGATCTAGAAATTAATTTATAAAACGTTATAAAACTTATGTACGCACTAACGTTTTATAAATTAATTTCTAGATCTGATGATGTCTTATAATTTATATGATTGAAAAGCGTAAATTTTATAGTGTTTGTTATAACCAAAAGATCAAAAAAACTACCAAATTTTGTCCAAAAACCGGTCAAAAAACAGTGTTCCAAGGGTCAAATTTTTTGGGACTTTTTTTTAGTAGATACTAGGACCAAAACACACCTAAAAAACTAAGATTCGCTTTGTTTTGAATTTTTACACTTTTCCCATACAAAGAATTCTAACTTTCCTAGGCTATAGATCATACTTAATTTTTCGATACATCAAATTTTTACAAATATCTTTATAACACAAAAATATTAAATTTTAAAATATTTAATTAAATATTAAGTTGAATTTGTATAAATTACATAATTTAAAGGTCTTTAGTGATTAAAAGCGATATATTTTATTGGATATGATATTTCTGGACTAATTGACATAATTTAAAAATCCGATGACGTTTTTTTTATCGTCTTGTAGCAGTCTTAAATTAAATTGTAACAAAAAATTAAAAATATACTTAAAAAATATGCCATAATAATTATTATTCG
>JANSTW010015896.1:0-15751 GCA_027564275.1 Diadocidia ferruginosa | reverse complement strand
ATAATGTGGAGATTAGTATAAAAAATTGTTGCTAAGATAATTGATATAGGTTTTACACTATATAAAGTTGACACTTCATATTGCCACCTGGAAACAGCCTAATGTGTATGCAAAACGCAATTAAAAATACGAAAAAACCTGGGAATTTCGTAAATGTGTGTGCTTTACAAATGTAATTAACCACCATTTTAATTAAAAAAAAATATTTATTAAATTTTTAAGCGCCAATTTTAAGCCGCCATCTTGAACTTAAAAGTATAAACACTGTACTGAAAAACATGAGAATTGATTTGTTTAAAATTAGTAACTTTAACTATTTTACACTGACATATTGAAGCCACCATCCATCATCAAATTGGAATTTTGAGCTAATGAAAGTCATATGAATTTAAATTGGCTTAACATTGTATTGTTTTTTTATTTTAAACATTTTTTGTATGGGAGCACCCTTTTCCTTTGAACTATAAAGACTTGGAATAAAAAATAATTAAATTGGAATGCAATGGCACTTATATCTGATGGTGTAAAACCTTCTTCATGCTTATATTTTTCTCGAAAACTGATGGACACTTTTTATTTTGATCTCATCTGAATAAGGTCAGAATTATGGGACACAAATTATATGTCAACTATATATGGACAATATTAAAGCTTGTATATTATTACGAATAAACGCACCATACAAATAGAAAATTTTTATTTCTATGAATAGTAAATTTAAATTGGAAAAAATTCACAACCTCCCGAAAATCTATGTGCTTCCAAAATAGCATGCGGAAAATGTTAGTTCAATTTATAATGCGTATATGTATAACATGTACAAAGGAGAGTGAATGATGTACACGATTCATAAAACTATAAGAGATGAGAAAAATCCAAAAAACCCAACCGATATACATTTCTGATTTTCACACCACATTGTGAATAAAAATAGTTTTTCATTTTATTAATCGCGGAAATTTATTTGAAAATAAAGTCAAAGAATTTCTCCTGTTTTTCTTTTACGCGGAGCGTATAATATGCGCGACTGCGATAAATGATTTCCTCTATATCTTTATATATAAATATAAACGAAATGCTGAAATATTTTCTTTTCACATTCTGGATTTTCCGCAACGAGAAAAAAAGAATTACATAATTTTTGTATGCGTTGATTTTTTTATTGCTTTTTGCTTAATTTAATTGAATATGTGAGAAAATTGAACAAAAAAAAACAGTTTTAATTAATTGAAAAATTTGTATTTTCGTTTTGCGGTAGGTTGTGAGCTAAGAGCCAAAAAATATTTTTTAATCGTTTAGTATATTTTTTTAAAATAATTTATGAGTTATAGGTAGTTAATATTAATATTTAAAAAATTAACAAAAAAAAAACTATTACCAATAATTCATAAAAAAAAAATTGACAGATAAATAAAAATGGCGATATTTAAAAAAACATGGCGATATTTAAAAGAAAAAACTATTGCCAATATCTCATGAAAAATTTGACAGATAAATAAAAATGGCGATGCGATTAAAAAAATGTATAACGCATATATATAGTGCAAAAGCTTAAAAACGTTTTGCTTTTATTTATATAAAAAAATAAATAAATAATAATAAAAAAAAACAATTCTATACCAGATACCCACATTTATATAAGATAACATTTTTTATAAATTATTTTATTACGTTCTAAATATACCAAAGCCAAATATACCGAAATATTTATCATCATCAGAAAAATTACCAAATAATTCCTGAACTTGACCGTGAACTTAATTTAAAAAATACTAATTTACCCGCGCAATACATACGCACAAATGAATGAATATATAAGAAAATTTTGCAAAAAAAATTATTTTGTCATCACATCTGTTTTGCACCAAATTTATCTCTTTATGTATAATAGAAAAACAATAATTGTTTGCAATAAAATATTTAGAGAAATTATAATAATAATTATTTTTTCTTTTTCACGAAAAAAAATAAGAAAATATTTGAATATCGTCTGATATAACTTTTTTCTCAAAATGTATAGGGAACTGTATATATATGGAAAGGTCGTTTGGGCTAATGAACTAGAATATTTCGTGTCTATATTACAAAAATTTGGATATAGATTTTGTATATCTTATCAGCTGGTTTTTTGGAGAAGAATTCTGCGACAGAATGTGTTATTAGCTTAATATATTATATACTTCGTCAGATGCTTCTATATAGCAGAACAAAAGAAGTTACATCATTTTAAAATAAATTTAATTTGTAGAATTTGAGACAATTTACAGTATACATGGAGAAAATTTTAAAAGCTTCTCTAAATTTAATTTTTTTTACAGGACAATATAAGTAGCTGTCGACATTGATAAAATGTATTTTTTTTTTAAATATGTTATTGTTAAATTTTACAATATTACATATGCTTCAAAATATATATTCTACAGTACATTTTTTATTGAAAATTCCATATAAAAGTAAAACTGTCATTAACGATCTCTAAATAATTTTCGATTTTTCTGAAACTGTTTTTATAGTAGTTTATATGAGAGCTAGAAAATAAATTTTAAAAAATATCCACTCTAATGTACTATAGGTTTTTTGGCACTACTTGGAAACGTTATGACGATTAAATTCAGAAATATTGACGGTGTCATAAATATCAAATTTTAGTCCATTTAGAAAAATAAAATCAATATTTGATCAAAATGTATCAAATTTAAATTTTACTATTCTAAATCGACTAAATTAAATTCAAATTTCTAAGCACAATAACAACCGCAGCATCATAGCTACATATATTCTCAATAACTTCAATTCATTCGAAAAATATTCTATTTAGTCAAGTGATTTGAATATTATGTTTGCTTTTTCTCATCTCATTTGTTTACCCGAAAAACTAACCCATACCAATAAAATGGTAAACTTTAACTGAAAAAAAAACATGATTATAATT
Source organism: Diadocidia ferruginosa (assembly GCA_027564275.1). Taxonomy (NCBI): domain Eukaryota; kingdom Metazoa; phylum Arthropoda; class Insecta; order Diptera; family Diadocidiidae; genus Diadocidia; species Diadocidia ferruginosa. The sequence continues at coordinate 12,819 of JANSTW010015896.1, read as the reverse complement.
TTTTTTTAAATAATTTAAAATACCAGTGAAAAACCTGACCTCTCCAATGTCAAAATATCGGTTGGTTGTTTTTGTGCAACTAATTTTTTTATTTCACATCTTTTATTAATTTGAATAAATTTGTGTGTGTTTTATGAACAAAATAAAAAAATCAACAACATTTAAACCGAATATTAGAAAAACGATGATCAAGTCATATTGTGTTGTTTATAGACATTTTATTTATAGAAATGTAAATTTGATTAGAGATTGTTTTGTTTTAGTAATTTGTTAGAAGATTAAAAATGCAGATTTTGTTTTGGTGTCGGAAATAGGAAATCTATTTTGATTTTTCAAAAACTAGGCAATTCAAATTTTTTTGTCATCTATATAATATATGCTATACTATTTATTATAAATATAATAAAAAGAAGATATACAAAATTTGTTTCAGGGCTGATCAAGTAGTCGTTACTATGCAGAAACAAACAGAGCAATAATTTAACCAAATTCTTTAGATGATTTACCATAAAAGTTTAATTTGCCATAAAAATATTTATAACATCAGTATACTAACTGACAGGGGCTGACTCTGGGGCTGACTCTGGGACTGACTGTATGTGGGACTGACTGACTATAAGACTGTTTAAATGTAAGATTGACTGACTGTGTGACTGACTGCCTGTGGGACTGGTTTACTGGGGGACTGACTCACTGTGGGACTAACTGACTGTTGGGCGTACTAACTGTGGGACTGACTGAGGGACTGACTGACTGGGACTGACTCACTGTGGAACTGACTGACTATGCGACTAACTGACAGTGGGACTGACTTTCTATGACTGACTGACTGACTTTGGGACTATAGTTGATTGTGGGACTAACTGACTGGGACTGACTGACTGTGGGACTAACTGACTGTTGGGCGTACTAACTGTGGAACTGACTAAGGGACTGACTGATTTTTGATTATTTGCCTTAGGCCATCGATATATACATCTATATATGGTTAAGTAAAATTATGATGAATGGATTGTTTTATAAAGCTATCTGTTAAAATGTTTAATAAATAATTCAAAATTATTTAAAAAAAAAATTCCACAAATTCTATAGATGAGCAAACAATTATATAATCGAATTGAAACGCAGGCACATCCAATATTTACATTTATATAAAGTGAGATTTATTATATATGGAGCAACGTTCTAATTCGCAAATTTTTCTATACAATTTATAGAGATATTTTTTACCCAATTCGCTTGCACTAAATAATAGATGTCTGGCATTTTACCTAAATATTTTTTCAAATACAAAAAAAAGCGAAAAAAATATATTTAAATATACTAATGATGACACTAATGACTTCTCTATGCATAATATAGCTCGAAAAAAGTAGATTGTACTGTGTGTGCTGTGTAAATATCTATATCTATCGCAGTATATACTGGCTGCATGTTATAAAAACTGCGATATTTTGAATAATTTTAATCTAAACAATTTTTTTTCGTCGAAAAGTTCATTATACTGTGCATCAAAATATATAATAATTGAACTTGTTCAAGGTTGAATTTTATTCGTATATTTTTGCAACAAACACACCAGAAAAACAAGTCACCAAATTATCTTCTTGTTATAAAATAAAATATACTTAAACAAATTCTTACTACACACAAGAAATCCGCATCAAAATGTTGCTGTATTCTTCTTATATTCAAAAAATCTTTGTCCCAAAAATTTCGCTTAGTGCTTATAACTGCCATAGTGTGTCAGTCACACTATATAATAATATTGCATCCATTAATATACTTTAATATCAATATATTAATTCATATGTATGAAGATATTATAATAATTTGAAGAGATGTTTATAAGAAGAAGAAAAAAATTGCGTTGCTTATTTCAATTCACTATTGCAGCAATTTGTACATTCAAGTATATTTTTAATTTGATACCTCCTCATAGCAGCCAGAAGCTATATACTTAGTATTATAAATTCGTATAAATTAAATTTAATCAAAATAGAAAAAAATAATAATTTAAGTCAATTTATATTTTGGTCTATATAATACTAATATATTATGAGATATGGCATAATTGAATAAATATAATATATTCTCATATGTTAAATATTTGAGGATATATAATATTAGTAATACATCTTGCATCATTTAATTTTAAAAGCTTATATCAATATCTTCTATATTAAAATTTCTAACTATATACTCATCAGCACTAATGGACATACAAAGGTCTATACAAGCGATTTTGAGATATTTATTCGAAAAACTCTCCCACAACGATTTTTTTTTTAAACTAAAAAAGAGAAAAAAAACTTTATGCTTCTGATGCACAGTAGCGATGAAATCAAATTCAGAAAATCGAAATATTTAAAAATCGAAACAGATGTTCATATAAATATGCAAATGATTCCGGGTCAAAAGATAGATGGCATTGAATTAAAAAAAACAAAATCAATTGTAGAACTTTGAGTGTCAACTATGCTCATAAATCCTCGTAAGAAGATGAAATGTATCTATAGATGGCAATAATGTGTCTAATTTTTTTAGGCGATTTTAATCAAATACAAAAAATATTCATTTGTTTTTTCATAATTTATATAGATGTAAAGATCCTGATGGAAATTAATCAATGTCAAGGAAAAAGCGACAAAAAATAATCGGTATAATTATAGAATTTCATCTAAAAACAATTTTAATCGACAAATGTTTCGAAAAAGATAAATAAAATTGGATTCTATGCGCCATTTTTTATTTTGTAAAAATCTTTACCGATTTTCTAAGGAAATCTATGAGTTTTTGTATAAATATCAAGTACAAAGTGATAGCGAGAAGAAAGCTTTTGAGGGACCCACCTTTTCTGATGGAAAATATTTTGACTTTTAAGGTATATATCAGAGACTTATATCCGACCTGCATTTAGACTTTAGAGTGTGGCTTATTAATTAGGAGTATGGCTTCTAGTATATCTAGGTAAATGCCGTGATTAGTTATTAATGATGGGAGGAATAGCTTGATTTTATAAGAATAAGTGACTGTTGTGTAACAAAGGTGACTTTAGAGAGTGACTTATTTATTAAGAGAGTGACTTCTGGTACATCTAGGTAAATTCAGTAATTTTTTAAATATCAAGCAAACAATGATGGGAGGAGTAAGTAGCTTGATTTTATATGAATAAGTGACTTTTGTGTAAGGAAGGTAACTTTATAGAGTGACTTATTTATTAAGAAAGTGCCGAAAAATATGAGCATATAGAGAAAGTTTTTTACCAGTGGGCGGATTTGGCCAAATTTTGGTGAGAGGGATTTTTAGTACTCCTATACTCTGGGATTTCATTAAGAGTCTCTAATTTAAAGATGAACGGGGGCTCGCATATGATTTTTGTTTTCTAAAAATTACCCAAAAATTTGAATAATATACAGAAAGTTTTTTACCAGTTGTCGGATTTGACAAATTTATTTATTGAAAGAGTGGCTTCTGGTATATCTAGGTGAATTCGGTTATATTTGAAATATCAAGTAAAAAATTATGCGAGGAATAGCTTAATTTTACACGAATAAGTGACTTTTGTATAATGAAGGTGACTTTAGAGAGTAACTTATTTATTGAGAGTGTCTGAAATTTAGGTAAATTCCATGATTTTTGAAAAATAAAATAATTAATGTTAAACAGAATAGCTTGATAATGATATTATATGAATATGTGACTTTTATGTAAGGAAGGTGACATTATAGAGTGACTTATTTATTAAGAGGGTATGACTTCTTGTATGTTAAGGTAACTTTTAGAGTGTAAACTTTGATTATTGAATAGAATTTAATTTTGAAAAGAAAATAAGAAGTTACCTCTGAAGAAATGGTGGTAGCTTTTGAGAGTCACTTCTTGGAAAAAGAAAGTCGTTTTTGAAGTAAAAATATAAGATCCCCGCCTCCGTCCAGCGTATAAACAGCGTCTGATCAGCGAGTAAACAGCGTCTGTTCAGCGTATGTTGAAATCCGGTTTTAGTATAAGTCTTGTCAGAAAGTTTATATGCAAATCAGCGACTATTTTTTTTTCATGGCAAAAATGGGATTTTGGGGCCAACTTTCGGGATAATACTACATTATATAATATAATATGGCATTTAGACGTTAAAAAGAGTCTGATCAGCGTCACGGAATTCGATTTTATTACATTTTTATTTCAAGTCAATAAAGAGAAAAAAACATTCGCTGACAAATGCCGGCGGGGATAAAAGAGTGACTTTTGTTGTAGACTTGTGAATTTTTTATGGGAGAGATTTGAATTTTTGGGAAAGAAAAAAAATGTCTGAAAAAAAAATAATGAAAGTCCATTAATTATAATTAATTTTCTATTGAGAACATATCATTTTTCTCAATTCAATATATACGTGAAAACATTTTAATAACGTAATTACTGACTTTTTTTTTATTTCATTTTACGAAAATTCAAATCTTTTATATAAAATCTATTTTTACCACAAACAATAATAAACAAATAAATAAATTATAACCGCAGAGCAATAAAATAAAAAATTATCTAAAAATATTTTCATATTTTCTTATCACATTTTTTTTATTTGTATACAAAAAATACGCTCGCGTCTAAATATAATGAGAAAGTCACTCATATACATACGATAAAAATTAATTATCAAACTTTAAAAACTTCCGTAAAAAAAGAATTTTCGATAAAATTTTGAATTACGCGCTCGTGTTAATTTTTTTTATTTATTTTTTTAAATAAGGAATTAGATATAGGAAATTTTGAAAATGACACAGAATTTTACGATTCTTCTTTTCAAATAAAAAAAGTTCATCTCTATACAATCTTGAAATTTTTCAATTTTAATTTAATAATTAGCAAATTGTTTCGCAATCATAATAAAGTATTTATTTTAAAAATCATGAAAAACTTTTGTTTAACCCTATGCCCAAACAAGATAATTTTTCGGACCTATACGAAATTATATTAATGACAATCAAAAATATCAAAAAATCCAACAACAAAAAACGTCACCTCTTTATCTACTAAAAATGATAAAAAAAAATTATTTGCCAAACATTGCAATCGATCGACTGCGTGAAATATGCAATTTTGATTTTGATAATTTTTATAAATAATTCAATTTTGGGTTAGTGACAATTTGGTAAAATTTATAATATAATATTTGGTTTACGTAAATAGACAGTGCGGATATTTTCTATATGATTTTAATAAATGATAATAAACAGAATTGATAAGAATAAGACATTTTTTGATAAAATTAGACGAAAAAATTCCTATATGGAAAATAGATATTATTTTTTTTTGGCAATTATAACGGTTACATAAAATACTAAATAAAATTAATTGAATTGACACATTTCTGTCTAGAAGTTTTTTTTTAATTAAAAAAAATAAAAAATATCCACAACAATTTGCCACCAGTCCACAAAATTATAATTGAAAAATAAACAAAATGTTTTCCCAATCATAATGTCTCTCCCACCATGAAAATTTTTATAAAAAGTATTTTCTTATTATTTTTATAAAAAATATTTTCTGTCCACAGCAACGCGCCAAGAGACACAATCAGTCAGACAGAATAACATTTACACACCAATTTACAAATAATTATTATAATTGTTCATATTTTTTACAAAAACAACAAAAAAGTGTGTGCAGTAACACACAAGAAAATTTAGGTCAAAATATGAATGTAATTTATGCTGCACCACAAAAAACTCTGTGCAGCGCGCAACAACGTTGAAAAGAAAATTGAGAGAAAAATTTGCAACAAAATATAAATAATAAATAATAATAACAACGCAAGACTAAAAAATGAAAAATGTATAAAAAGCGAAAAATTATAATATAAATTATAAAGTAACTTTTCATTTTCTTTGTCTTTATTACTTTATACTTCATGACTACAATAATATAATTATATTATTTACATATGACAAAATAATATATAATAATTTTTTTCAAATGTAGCAGCAAATATATTTGATTCATTTAAAAATTAGATATAAAATAATAATATGTTGTATGCTAAAAAAGGGTGTTCCTCAAGGTAGAACTGTATTGTCTACATACAGTTTTCCTTTTTTTTCTATAAATTTTTGTGCAATTGTCATAACTTGTAAGTAAGACTGACATAGCATATGAAATCATAAATTTGCGGCTGATTGGTTAAACAATTTATTTTTTTTAATTATTTTACGCAAATTTATGATTTCATATGCTATCTAAGTCTTACTTACAAGTTATTTGCACAAACATATTTAGAAATAAAAGGAAAACTGTATGGTGACAGTACTTCTACCTTGAGGAACACCGTTTTTTATTTAGTATGCAAAATTAAATTTTATTGTTTTCTTAATTTTTGGAAATCCTTTATTCCAATATTCATAATTTTTTCAAATTTCCCGAATCACAATCGATAAGGTGTCTATCCTGCTACATCACTAAATTTATATATATACGTTAAATTGCAAATATATATAAGTCTGCGATTTAAAAAAAAAATGCTTCAACATTATAGTAACTTATTGCAAAAAAATTTACAAAAATATCACAAATCTAAATCTCAACGGAAATCGCGTAAAATATATTTTTGCATAAAAACGTACACACACACATTAATTCTACAAATATATTGACTGATAGTCACACATAATATGCGGAATAAAACGAAGTTACAAGAACAAATTTGTATGATGCGTCTGCCTTTAAAAAAAATCTAAAAATATTCGTTTTATTTTTATTTATTTATATAGAGAGATAAATGTGAAATGGATTTTTTAAAACTTAAATTTAAATTGTGAAAAATTCGTAATTTTTTAGTTTCAATAAATTAATTAAATTACTTTAAATTTGATATGATGCATCGGTTATTTTGTAATTTATTCAGTTAGTTTGCGTTGAATTTCCTGAATTTAGTGAGAAAAAAACGCCAATAAATTTGAATTTATTGATTGGTTTTGACTTTGCCAAAATAAAAATTAAATTTATGACAGAAATAAATTTTGCTTTAAACATTTTCTTTAGTTTGTATAAGTATAATAAATTATTTCGAAATTCACACAACTTATTTAAGAAATTCACAGCAGAAAATTTTCCATACGCCAGACTATTTAAAGTTTCCGCATATTTTTTCAATCAAAATTTTCTTTTTTCGCACGCATTTAATCGAAAAAAAAATGTGTTAACCCATTAAAACAACTCAAAAGTCCGACTAATCTAACAGTAATATCTGTATTTTTCAAAAATAATTATTTTTTAGATCCTAAATTTGATAAATTTTTAGATAATTTGATGAAATTTCAATTAAAATTTAATCAAATTTCAGAATATTTGATTAGATTCTATTTGATTACAATTTCATAAATTTTCAATTTATTTTAAATATCGTAAAATTTGCTAAAAATTCGATTTTTTTTAATTTTACCAAGTTACATTACCATTTTAATAAATAATTTTTTTTAATTTAAATAATTTTTTTGTTATTTTATTAAATTTGATAATTTTTTTTTATTTGATCAAATTTTAATAAATTATATGCAAATATTTCATCAAATTCGATTGCAATTTGATTAAAATTTGGTCAAATTTCAAAATATTTAATAATACTTAAATATCACCAAATTTGATTGCAATTTAATCGAATAGAATTAGAATAGTTAATTACAAATTGATAACAATTTGCTAAATTCCCAAATATTTAATAAAAATTCTAAATAGTAAAATATTTTTAAAATATTTTATAAGATTTAATCAAATTTCAATAAACTTATTTCCAAATTGATCAAATTGATCAAATTTTAAAATAGTTAATAAATTCCAAAAAAATTGATAATTTTTCAAAATATTTCATGAAATATCATCAAATTTTACAATTACAATTTAAGCATTTAAGCAATTTTCAAAATATTTGATAACATATCTCTAATTTTGATTACAATTTGATTAGTTTACCAAATATTTGATTATCTTTAAATTAATTTTATTACAATTTAATCAATTTTCAAAATATTTGTTAAAATTTATTCAATTTTATTGTAAATTAATCAATTTTAAAAAAAATATGAAAATTTGTTTACAATTTGATTAAATTTCAAAATTTTGGATACAATTTGATCATATTTTATTTAAATTACAATACAATTTGTTAAAATTTCTGAATATTTAATTCAATTTTATTAAATATTCAAAATATGTGATTAACTTTCATTAAATTTGATCAATTACAAAAAATCATCAAATTTGATAACAATTTGATTAGTTTTCAAAATACTGGCCAGCAATGGGTTATATAGTAGAAAATTTGATATGGCGGAAGCGAACCGCAGTAGTGTTGGATATAAACTATTTTATTTTTTTCGTTGTTTATTTTTGGAGAGTGAAAATAGGAAAATTGGAATTTATACAAAAAAAAAATCAAGAAAATTTTCAAAAATCACTTAATTTAAGCGCAAGAGGAAAGAAACGAGTTGGAAATTTATGATACTCGCATATAATTATAATTTAAGAGTTTATTGTTTTTTTTAAATTAATTAATGTAAATTGATTATACTCACGTTGTACATTCCGGCTACTCCATATGTTACGTAATGGCGGTGAATTATGATAGTAATTTGGATTTAAAAACGTGCCACCGGGTGGAGCGTGTCCTTGTGGTGGCAGATGTGTTGGCAATCCTAATCGCGCTTTTAATTCTTCACTACATGGTTGTCCGCCTGAACTTGAGCTATCTACATCGGACACACCACTGTCGGCTGGACTTGGCGGAAGTGAACCTGCAAAGAAAAATACAGAAATTGTTAATTATGTTTATATAGAATTTCGGTTAATATCCATAAAATATTAAATCATTGTTATATAGAGAAACCCACGAAAAACTGAAGAAAACTAGCGAAAATTATATTTTTTATCCAAATTCGTTGAGTTCAAAATTATGTAAGTACAACGATTTAATGAAAATTTATTATTTTGGAAAAATTCTTTAAAAAATTGAATTCAATTTTTAAAGCTTTTGTTTTAGCTTTTCAGGATGAAAATAGGAAAAGAGAGAAGAAAACTCAATATTATCGAAAAAAAATAGACAGAGAGCAGAATTAGTACATAATAAATTCTAAATTATTACTTATTTAACGTTTCGTAGAATATTTTAGACATCTTCAGAAAAAAAATCCACTGTCTCATATATCTTTGTTTAAAAATTAATTTTATTGCAAAATCATATATTTTAAAATAAAATAAAATTACAGAAATGTAGGCACAACTAATGAAATTCATATATTCAAATGGTTCGTAAAATATTGCAATGTCACATCTAAATAATTAACTCAAATTGCCTGCAAATCTGAAGGTTTGAATATTCAAATAGATTTCAATTTATAAATCAAATGAAATTGCAAATAATATTTAATTCTAATAAAATATTTTACAAAAATTATAAAAACCGCAAAAATATTCCCATGAAATGTCAAACCATTCGGATTGTTTACATTGTAAAAATCGCATCAATTTCGCATATAAGAAAATATCACATGCCATTACAATGCATTTTTGTGTCTTCAATAAAATATTGAAAACACACAATGCACAATCAAAAGTATAAATAAATAAAAGAAATGCCCAAAAAAAGGATTTTTATTGCTAGAAATTGGAAGGAAAAAAATTAATTTCTTTATTATTTTAGTATTAATAAATAATATCATCTGCCCGCATCCCATCCGGCCAAAACGCGCAGAAGAGAAAAAATATTCTGATTTTTATTCGTCAATATATTCGATATTGATATTCAAGTATTTGATGAATGATTTTTTTCTTTCGTGTGTGAATAGGTGAAAAGGACATAAAATATTATTTTCATCAAAATTAGAAGAAAAAAAATTCGATATCAAAAGAACACCTGTATAATATATTTTTAGATATTTGCTTTGTAGACTAAAAAGGATCAGTTTTTGTGTTTAAAATAAAAAAAAAAATTGTTTTCACTCTTCAACATATTATAAAATTGGCAAAGTTTTTTGGAGCGAAATTAATAAGGAAAAATATTTTATATAAAAATATTTTTTTGCAATGGATTTTCTTGTTTTGATATAAAAATATAATCCCTTTTTGTCACTTTATATACGATTTTTTGTTCGTTTTTGATTATCCTTTGGGTTTATTAATTGTATAAACATGCGTTTTTTTCCTCATCTATATGTGTCCCGTCGATATCGTCTAGTCGGTCTATATAATAATAATAATAAGGGCCTATTATATATTTATATATGTTGACTATATTTATTTTATATCGGGATATAGTCACATACATTTACATATAAATTTTTCTTTATTAAAAAAGGATCACTTTTTAGTTTAACTTTTAATATAACGAACATCGAAAAAGGATATATGCGGATTGAAAAAAAATTGGGGTCAAAATAAACTTTACATGCTGGGTCACAACTATTTATGGAATAATGTCCTTCGATACGATTTTTTTTTCTTTTTAATTCAACAGATGATTACAATGTATACTGCAGGTAAATGCATTTACAGAAGGATAAAAACCCTTTTGCAATTTGAACAAAAAGGTGATTTTTTTCTTTCATTTTATATACGTCCTTGTATAGCCCTATATTTTATCAGACTTTTACATTTCGTCTAGCTACCGAAGAAGTAAAATGCAGTTTTAAATGCAATTCTTTAAAAATAGAAAAAATCCTTATTGTACTTTTATTATATATTGTTATTTAAGGACCTTATTTTGTTGTGTATTTTTTTGCGCATTGTTAAATTTTTGTTATATATAGAGAAATAGGTCAATGTATATTTGTGCAAAAGGATTTTTTTGAAAATTAAAATATTTTTGAGTTATTTTGCAAGAAATTTTGACAAATGTATGTTTATTCGTTTTATCGAAATTTAATTAAAATAAAAAAAATAATTTGTATCGAGTTTTATTTAGAAAAAAAAACACCCAAAGAAGTACGTAATTTAATTTAAGGATTTTTATATATAAAAAAATAAAAATAAGAATTCGTGTTCTCTTTCCAGATACAATTTTGGACCTACGTCATTAGAATCTTTAGACTGGCTCAGAAGCTCCATTGAAAGATCGAACAAAGCATGAGACAAATAATTTCTTGCATATAGCATTGCTTTAGCGAATTTTAAATAATATAAAAATATTAAAAGAATTTAAATGCATTTTTACTTTACACAATTTCGGTCATTAATCAACTGAGCTTTAAAAACAGATACGCTTTTGGACATACTTCATTAGTATCATTAGACTGGCTGACAAGCTCCATTGACAGTATAAGAACAATTGCAGCATGTGAGATACGTAATTTCCTGAAATAGCATTGCTTTAGCGAATTTTAAATATTACAAAAATTTTAAAGTATTTTTTCTTTGCCTAATGTCGGTCAAAAGTCAACTGAGCTTCAAAAATAGATATGATTTTGGAACTATACGTCATTAGAAAATTTTACGTTTCGTCTAAAATATTAGACATCATGAGTGATACCTAATATTAATAATTATTATTAGATATCTGATGCAATGTATCTATTAGACAATATCGTAAGAATTTGTATAAATTTCATGAAATAACGCCTTAATACAATATAGCCAAGCGGCTAAAAAAAAGAAACAAATATTTTCTTTACACTCATATTGATAAAAGACGCATTGTTATTTAACCACTTAAGTATCTGCACTTATTTTAATCCTTTGGTGTGAAAACAGCAATATTTTTTATTTAATTTTTTCTAAAGGTATATGTGGAATTTAAAAAATAAATAAAAATCTGGTAAATATTTGTAGCCACTTTAACAGGAGCATCATCAAAAAGGATTAGTTAATTTTAAAATAAAACAAACAATTTTCAGCTTTATAGGATTTTAACATACTATTCTAAAATTATTTTTATTTGCCTGCACTAAACAAAAATCCTTTTGGAATATTAAGTTAAAATTACGAAATTTGATTTAATGAAAGGACATTCTATATAGATTGCGGTAAGGCACAAGCCAAAAAAAAAATTATCAGCTTTTAACGTCTATATTTTTGCAAAAAAAAGGATTCAATTATAATATTTATTCAATCGGACATACCACCAGATGCATATTTTCAGAAAAAATCATTTCCATTGTGTGTCATCATATTTATGCAAGCTAATGTAACAGAATAAACACCAAATATATATTGCAGCAGTAGTTTATCCCTTTTGTGTAACTTTGCAAAATATACGAGAGGATTATATTGCAAGATTGCGGTCGATTGTTTGAAAAAAGGATTATAACAACACCATGCATCCATCATCCGTAACAACATTATATACATATATACATACAATGCATTATCCTTTCTTTCCTTTCAATTTCTATATATCGCCTGAATGAATTAGAGACCGAAAAAAAACACAAGAACTTGACAATATGTGGGCAGATGTGTGTGGACGCACATAACTCTATTATGAAGTAATATTTAATAATAATAACCATTTATAGATTAAGGTGCGGGTTTTTGTGTTGTTGTTGGGTTTGTTTGTCTGGCAGCAGAATAGAAAACATTTTAGGACGCAATTGACATTATTGTATGTTTGGTAAAATGAATGATTTAACCGCATCCGATGCAATGACTCATCATCATTGAAAATTATGTTATTATTAAATATTTTGGAAAAATATAATGATTTTTAAAGGAATTTGCCTATAATCCCGAATATTTGTTTGTGCATCTTGATATAAAGGGTTATGTAAATGGGTTTCTTTTTTAATACGAATGTTTTGTATACAATAGTAAAACATCTGCCTTATATAATAATCATTCGAA
>JANSTW010015785.1:0-15758 GCA_027564275.1 Diadocidia ferruginosa | reverse complement strand
AGCATTAGGATGGATCGAAATACAAAAAATGATAAAAATTCACATTTTTTTCAATTTTTGAGGGCTTTGAGGCGGTCCTAAACGTTCTTTGGTCGATCTCAAAATTTTACATTTTGATTTTTGCATACAAAGGAAAAAAAATGGGGGGTGGCTCCAAGAATCGGAGAGACTTTTAAAATAAGGGCCAGTCTAATATATATATATATTGTTTTTGTTGACTGAATAATGAATAATATGTTCAATCTTTATTGATCTATACGATGCTTTAAACTCAAATCACAGATCTTTAGGGTCCATCACCTAATTAACTCATCACTCGAAATAAGGATCCCCCCGAGTGAGGAAGGGATGAGAAGTGTTTGGTGTTATATCTACAAGTTGAAGTTACATAAAAATGAGATAGATTTGACCCTCCAAAGGCGTTTGAGAGTCTAGAGGGAAGGAGCTTAATTAGGAGCTGGTCCAACAAAATAGCTAAAGTATAGATTCTCCTTCTAATTTTGAATATAAAAATGAGTCGCAACAAACAGGTTTTCCCTAAAAAATATGTCTGAAAAGTTGAATCTTGTAAAACAACTGCAGGTTTCTGCACAAAAAACGGTTACTTTGCTTTTAAAATTAAGAATAATTTTAAAGTCTCTTCCTTGAATGACATTTTTCATCGCTGCTCGGCCCTAAAAACGTAAAAAAAAAACAAATTTCATTTAAATTTTTGCACAGGTACACATTTATTGTGAAGAAAAAAATCTACTTACACAATAGTATATATATATGCGCCATTTTGGTTTGATTTTATTTTTCGTAATTAAATAATTTTTTTTGTAATTATTTTGTTTTTTGTTTTCATATAATAGCAATATATATTTTTAATAATTTTTATGTTTTTTTTTATGTATAATACAAATTTATCTAATGTAAAAAAAAATAATATTAAAAGTTAACTAACTATAACTAGCTGTATATAAAATTTTGTTTTTTGTTTTTTTTTTACAATTTAAAAACGAAATTAAAAAATTAAATAATTAAATAAATGAAAAATTAAATTAAATATATAAATAATTCGGTAACCGCGTTATTTTTTTTTTTAAGAATGAGAAATTCAAAGAAAATTTACAAAAAAAATTTAAAGAAAATTAAAAACTTAAAAATGATTTTTTTAAACAAAATTAAAAATTTATTATTTTTTTAATAATCTTATAGTGTTTTGGTAATTTTTTAAAAATATTTTTTTAAGTTGTTCCCTTCGATATTTTCAAAGAAGAGTTTTTTGTGTGTTTTTTTTATAAAAAACAATTGATTTTTTTCTCTCTAAAATATATAAACTATAATGTACAAAGGCCTTAATTTAAAAAAAATTTTTTTTTAATTTTTAATTAATTTTTTAATTTTTGTTTTTTTTCTTTGTCTTATTAAATATATAATATATAATATTTTGTTATATCCATCTAATACAAGCACTTTAGGTATTTATGCGGGTTGTTTGTTGTGTTTTTTTTGTTAAATTTTTTAATTTAAGAAAATATTTTTTTTTGTTACTATCGTGTTGGTCCTAAATATTTTATGTTGTTTTAAAAATATTGATAAAAACAAAATGCATGGTGCATGACAATAATAATTATGAGCTTCATTTAATTTAAAAAATTATTTAAATAAAAAAATAAAGATTTTTATTTTTATTTTTTAAAAATTTTTTATTATTAACAAAATTGATTACCATTTTTGTAAATTAAACAAATTTTGATAAGAAATTTAAAAATCCTAAAAAAATCAAACTCTTAAGAATATTTTTATTTTAATAAATTATTTACTGACAGAAAAAAAATGTTCAAATTAAAATTTTTGATTTTAATTTTAATAAAATAAAAAAAAAATCAATTTTTTTTAACAAATTAAAAATTGTTGGTGAATATCTTTTTAAAAAATATTTTTCAAATTAATTTTTTTTTATATAAACGAATTTTTTATTTTTTTTATTTAATTGTAAAAAACTTAATTGTTTTTTAAACAAATTAAAAAATGTTGGTAAATATTTTTTTAAAATAAAAAAAACTCTCTTTAAGTCATGCACCCGTTTCATATATATTGGCATTTCCGTATAATTTATTTTCTGTTTTACTTTAACTATTTTTAGAATTTTTTAATTTTAAAAAAATTACAAACAAATATTTACGCGGTTTTTTGTATGAAAAAAAAAAATAATTAAATACTTTGGTCAGTCAATAATTTGAATTGTAATTTTTGTGTCATTTTCTTTCCCTGTTGGAACAACTTTTTAGACATTAAAAAAAATTATTTTAAAAACAAAATTAAGTCTCTTTATATAAAAAAATAGTGGTTGCCATTTTGTTTTTGTTAAGTAACTTTTTAATTTTTTTATAATTTTTTACATTTATACGTGGTATTTTTTGTCTGGTCACTACGAAGCATTTGGATGGGAGAATATATATTTATAATTATAAAGTAATTGTTTTTATTTTTATAAAAAAGTCTAAGTTTTAATTATATAATTTATGGAGACAGTTAGATAAAGAGAGAGTCAGAATATTTTATTCTGCAAAAACTCTCTCCATCTCTTTTTTTTCTAAGTTCACATCAATATTAATTATTTCGTGTGTATACGCATTGTTATAATTTATATAAACTATCTTGCTTTGGATTTTAGATAATAAAATGGAGAATATATATTTATATAATTTGTTTTTTTTTTAATTTAATTAATTTTTTTTACAATATTCTAATTATTAAAAATTATTAGTTTTTTTTTGTTTAATTTGCTTTACAATTAATTGAATTAATTTGATGCGATTAAAAATTAATTGATTTTCAACTTAATTTTTTTGTTTTGACTTTGCAAAATTAATTTAAAAAAAAAATAATTGCAATTAATTATTAATTTTTAATTAATTTAATTTATTTTTATTTACATATGAATTATATAAATATATGTTTATATATAGGAAGAAAAATACACGAATATTTTGTTTTAATTATTTTTTATATTTAAATTAAATATTTTTTTGGTTATTTAATTATTATTAATAATTATTTAATTTTGTTTTTATTAATTAAAAGAAAATAAATGAATAAAAAATCTTTTTTTTTTAAATAATTCGTAAAAAAACAATTAAAAGACTTTATTTGAAACAAATATGATTATATAATATGGAAAAAACGAAATTTAATATTTTAAATTATTTAAATTATTTTTTTTTAAACAATTTAATTCATTTAAAAAAAAAATATTATTTAAATTGTACAAAAAATTGGATCCATTATATCATTATAATTATATCCAATATATCAAATTTAAATTTAATTAAAAAGAATAATTAAAAATAAACAATGTAAATTATTTTTTTTAAATAATTTAAATAATTAAATAAAGATAAATTTAAATTTTGGAATAATATTTCAAATAATTTAAATAATTTTTCTTAAATTATTTCAAATAATTTGTATAATTTTAAAAAAATAATTAAATAATTTTTCTAAAAACAATTTTTTTCTTAAAATTAGTTAAATTTTGGTTGAAATAATAATTTAAAAAATTTTGTACAATTTAATAATATTTTTTTTTAACAAATTAAATATTTAAATTTTAAATTATTTTTTTTAAATAAATGAACAAAATTTTTTTAAAATAATTTTTGTCAACAATCAATAATTAAAAAAAAGAAACAATAATTTTTAAGAAACAAATTTGAAAAATTTAATAATTAAAAAAAAACAATTAAAATAATTTGTTATTAAAGTAAAATAATTCAACAATATTTAATGCGCTTTGATTTTTTTTTTAATTTTAATTTAATTAGTTTTTTTTATATATTTTTTATTTTGTTGTTTAATTCTATATCACAGCTCTGGTTTGTTGTATGTATAAAATAATTATTTTGGAAAACATGTCCTCTATATAAAGTTACTTATGGAAAATAAAAAAAAAATAGTGGAAAATTATTTAAAAAAATATATTTTTGAAGAAATTGTGTGAAACGAAACGATTCTGTTTGTTAATTTTATTTGAAAATAAAATAAAATAAGAAATATATTTTTCATCCTCTTTCCATGATAATATAGAATAAGTATGCGAAATATCGATGGTTTTTATTTGATTTAAATTCAAAAGATGTCAAAATAATTACTTGTGTTTTAAAAAATTAGAAAAAAATTAAATTTTCAACTAATATTGGCAATTAAACAAACAAATTGTAAATTTAACAACTGCAAATTTTAGTTTTACACAAAAATGTTTAATTTTATAAAAAAAATTGTAAATTGTAAAACTTTACAAATAAATTTTACAAATAAATTGTAAATTTTACAAATAAATTGTAAATTTTACAAATAAATTGTAAATTTTACAAATAAATAAAAAAAAATTACAAATTGTTAATTTTTGCAATTAATTTTATTGCATAACTTCATTTTTTAAAATATTGAATAATTTATATTCAAAATTTTCAATATTTCAGAAAAAAAAATCAATTTACAAAAGAAATTTGCGAGTTAAAAAAATCTGTAGGAAAACAGCAAATATCGTGACAAAATTAAAGACAATTTGAGAATAATAAAAAATATCGAATTTTACAGGAAACAAAAAAAATTGTTAGTTTTACAAAAAAAATGTAAATTCTAGAACAAAATTGGAAATTTTTTACTGCTAAATTCTCTCGTAACAAAGTTTGTCAATTTATTAAAAAAAAATACCAAACGAAATATAAATTTTACAAACAAATTGTTAATTTTACAAAAACGTAAATTTTACAATAAAATTGGAAATTTTTTACTGTAAAATTATTTTGTAATAAAGTTTGTCAATTTATTTACCAAAAAGACATTTTTACAAAAAATTGTTACTTTGACAAAAAAAAGTTGTTACTTTGACAAAAAAATTGTAAATTGTACAAATAAATTTTAATTTTTTTGCAGTTAATTTTACTACAAAATTTAAATTAAAAATAATAAATAAATTTCATCACAGAAAGTTAGCTTTTTTCATTCAGAATTTAAAATACTCAACTCTAATTAATATAGTTTTTACCAAACAATTTATTAATACAATAAATACAATTAATATTAAAAAATTCATTGAACCCAAATGGCTCATTGTATACGAATATATTAATATTATATGAGACTTTGTGTACATAGCCAAAATTTTTGTATATAAAAAGGTAAATAAATCATATAGCAGATAGCAGATACATAACCTCACATATTTATATGTACTGAAATCGATTTACCATTAGCAAAATACAACAAAATTTCACAATATACAACGCAGGCAGACTCGTTAGCTGTGTAAAAAAAATTATTCTCTTTTCACAAAAAGCTTTATTTGCCGGCAATATGGTTTTTGCTACTCGCTTTTTTCACCCCTCCTTCCTTCGGCCCATTTTTCGGGATGTAATGTATAATATAGGTTATGTTTATAAAAATAAAATAGTGAATATAATGCGAGTGTCTATTTAGTCGATTAATAATTTTTTTCCTCCTCTAAAACATGATCCTGTTTTTTTGGGTTATATACCTACCCTACGACCCGGTATACTATACCATGGGTGGAAATATTATTCTATATGACGTTGCTGGCGAAAAACAAACATATAACTTAAATAATTTTTCTGTTTGTTGAAATTATAATTTTATTTTAAAAACACAAGCTGATAAGATATCATTTATATGTGTGGTTTATATTTATATTAATTGGATTTTTATAATTTATTAAAACAAAATAGTTTTTCGAAAATTATAAATGAAACCATATTTTATTAGTGCGGTTAGTTTAATAATATTTTTTTTTAAATTATATTGTCAAAATAAAATCTGTTTTTAATGTGGCTTTTTTGGTTTGAAGGAGATAGGTATGCGTGAGAATTTTTATTCGTTGGTATAAGTTCGTTCACATAAACTGTCTTATCAGATGTGTAGAAATTTTTATTTGAAAATTTAAATAATTTAAAAAAAAGTCAAATATGTCAAATACACATTTTACACGAAATATTTTCATTTTACAACAAATTTGTCAATATTAAAATAAATTTGTCAATATTACAAAACCGATTTGTCAGTTTTACAAAACAAATTTGTCAGTTTTACGAAACAAATTTGTCACTTTTACAACAAATTTAACAATTTTACAAAACAAATTTGTCAGTTTTACAAAACAATTTGTCAATTTCACAACAAAGTTGTCAATTTTGCAAAACAAATTTGTGTAAGTTTTACGAAACAAATTTGTCAATCTTAGAAACAAATTTGTCAACCTTAGAAACAAATGTTTCTATTTTACGAAATAAAATAGTCTGTTTGGCGAAATAAATTTGTCAGTTTTATAACAAATTTGTCAATTATTTTACAAACAGAATTTGTCAGTTTTACGAAATAAATTTGTCAGCTTTACGAAACAAATTGGTCAGCTTTACAACACAAATTTGTCAGTTTTACAATAAAATTTGTCGATTTTACAAAACAAATTTGTCAGTTTTACAAAACAAATTTGTCAGTTTTATAACAAATTTAATAAAACAAATTTGTTAGTTTTACGAAGAAAAACTTGTCAGTTTTACAAAACAAATTTGTCAGTTTTACAAAAAAAAATTTCAATTTTACAAAATAAATTCATTTTTCAAAAGATTTGTCAATTTTACGAAACAAATTTGTCAGTTTTCGAAACAAACTTTTATATTTTACGAAACAAATTGG
Organism: Diadocidia ferruginosa; assembly: GCA_027564275.1. Taxonomy (NCBI): domain Eukaryota; kingdom Metazoa; phylum Arthropoda; class Insecta; order Diptera; family Diadocidiidae; genus Diadocidia; species Diadocidia ferruginosa. Next base: position 9,056 of record JANSTW010015785.1, on the reverse strand, counting down.
TCAGTTTTACCTTTAACAATAAAATGTGACAATTTTACAAAACCAATTTGTTTTAAATTTAATACAAAATTTGTAATTTTTACAAAATAAATTTGTCAATTTTACAAAACAAATTTGTTATTTTTCGAAACTAGAACATATGGTTTTACATAAACTTTGCAAATTTACAAAACAAAATTGTCAATTTTACAAAACAAATTTGTTAGTTTTACGAAACAAATTTGTCAGTTTTACGAAACAAATTTGTCAAATTTACAAAACAATTTCACAATTTTTATTTCGTAATATAGAGTTTATTTTAAAATTTGTCAATTTGACAAAACAAATTTGTAAATTTTACGAACGAAAATTGTCAGTTTTACAATTAGTTGGTAAATTTTACAAAATTAATCTGTAACAACCAATTAATTGTTTTCCGAAATAAATTTGTCAAGTTTACAGAACAAATGTGTCAGTTTTATAGCAAAGAATTATCTCAATTTCACATAAACTTTCTCAATTTTACAAAAAAATTGTTAATTTTATAACAATTTTTTTTTAAGGAATAAAAAATGTTGTTGTTTTTTTTTTATTTTTTTAAACGAATTTGTCAGTTTGAGAACATTTTTGTCAATTTTACAAAACAATTTGTTGATTTTACAGAACAAATTTGTAAATTTTAAAATTAATTCGTTTTAAATTTAAATAGACAATTTTAATTAAGATTTTCATGATTTCTGAAATAAATATTGAATTATAAGAAGATTTCGGTAATTTTCAAAAAGTTTTCCATGATTTTCTGGAATATTAAACTTTTTTCTTGGTTTCTAAAAAGTTCCATGCGTTTAATCAATACGATTTATGTATAAATTCTCAAAAAAAAAAGCTCGCATGTTCAAGAAAGTTTGCAGTGCAAAAATGCGGATTGTTTAGAAGCGAAAAGAGAAGGTCAGGTGTTGCAATACGCTTACCGCAAGTCTTATATCGTTGCGATCTTATAGTTCAATTGCTTCTACATTTTTTTAAAATAAATTTTATAGCGGATATGTTTCTCTATTTATAAAAATATAATAATATAGTGTCACCGCATATTTTATAAAAAAAATTTAACTTTACAATTTGTATACTAAAGAAAAAAATTCAACTTTCTATTTTATTTGTGTGTGACGTGTGCGACTTACAGAAGACGCAAAAACAACTAACACACTATGTGTACTAATTTAATGCGATCCGCATAATATTATTATCGCACATAAACGCGGTGTGCAAGACATTTGATCATTATTTGTTTTATTGCAATGGCAAGACCTTCTTTACGTATAATTTTTTTTTCTATTTTAAATTAAATTATTTATTTTTTTGTCAAATTTTTACTTGAAATGATATTTTGGATATTTAATTTTGTTGCTAGAAACAAAACGTGTTATTTTATTATGTTTTTACACGGTTTGTTAAATTTGTAGGTCTTTTATTTAAATAAATTTGATTGTACGTCGGTTTTTGGTTGAGAGAATTATATTATAATATTTTTGGAAATATTTTTTCTTATGTTTGCTCAAATTGTTTCGAAATGTTTGAAACACAACCTTTATAATTTAATTATAATTTAAAATTACAATAAATTTTGCAATAATTTAACCCATACATTGCTCAAACGAATTTTAATGGAAATGTAAAATTTATTTAATTTAAATAATTAATTATTTTTGCTGCAATATTACTAGAAATAATTTTTTTTTAAATTATTTTGAAATAACTTAAATAAAAAAAAATCTTTAAAAAACCTATTTCTCTAACGAATTATATTAAAAAATTGTAAATTATACAAAAACTCTTTAATTTATCTATTTTTACTGTAAATTATAGAATGAAGAATTTTTTTTAAAAAAATCACATTTGAAGACCATAATTAAAAAGGACAATTAAAGAATTTTTTTTAAATTGCTCAAGCGAATTGTAAAAGAAATGTTAATTTTTTTTAAATTATTAGATTTATTTTTAATTATTTATTCGACAAAAAAAAAATTCTGTAATTACAAAAAATATTACTTTTTGTTTCTTCGGATAACTAAAATATTTCATAACTTGCAATGCGTTTATGTATATTGATCTAACGAATTAAGAGCAAAAATGGTAAATTATACAAAAACCGTTCAACGTGTCTTGTTTCTCAAAATTATAATTTGTTTATTTTTAATAATTAGATATATAAAAAAAAAATTACAAATTAGTATGAAAGATACAAAATACGTGTATACATTGCTCAAGCGAATTGTAAAGAAAATGGTAAATTTATTTAATTTAATGGAAACGCTTTATTTTTTGCCGCAATATTACTAGAAATAAATATTTCTGTATTTATTTTGATATAACTTTAATAAAAACCAATTCTTTTAAAACCTATGTCTCTAACGAATTGTATTGAAAATGGTAAATATTCTTCAAATTTTTCTATGTTTACGAAAAAATTGTATTCTAATTTACAATTAAATCAGAATTTCCTATAGTCTTTATACAGATATGACATAAAATAATAAATCATTAAACTATATATGATAGACAACATCAAAGTTAATTAATAAATGTATGAAGATTTTGACAAATTTATTAAAACCACGCATCGCAAAGCTAACCTATTAATAGGTTTTGTCAGGGTTTTTAGTTAACTACCTTATGAAAATATACTTTGACAAACATTTATGTCTGTATGACGTTACAACACAAAGAAAAAGTTGAAAAAACTTTTCCATATAATAGTCAAAAGTTATATTATATGTACAAATATTATGTATTTAATTTGTGCTGTAACAAAGAAAGCTCGCATAACGACGACGACTACGAAAAAACTAACTAATTTAATATAACAGAACACAAAAAGTTATTAAACAACATTTTCTTTGGCTAAAATATCGATGGCCGCAATTGAATCAGACGTATCTACATTTCAGCCATTTTACAGGAGAGACGTATTTTGAAAGTGGCAATAAAAAAAAATTATGTCACAGTGTTACCAAATTAATAAAAATAATGTTAAATTTCGGAAAATTAGCGAGATACGTCCGATTCAATTGAGGCCATCGGTATGTTTTTGTTGTTGCTGGCTGCGGCTGGGACTAAATGAGTATTTTCGTGCCCAAAAACAATTATTTTTTTTTATTAATAGAAAATGGAACGTTGTTATATTTTTAGCAAACTAACTGAAAATATAGGAAAAATTATAATAGGAAAATATGACTGCAATGATTTTCTATTGTCGAGGTTTTTCCTTTCCATATAGTAACCTTGAATGAATTACATTTGAATTTTAATTATTTCAAAGAACTGCATCATTTGTTGTTTACTTTCGAGAATTTATAGAAACAATCGGAATTTCTAATCACAAAAAGTATAGAAATCAGGAAAAATTTAGAAATTTCGAAAATACCAAGAATATCATGAAAATCTCAATTAGCAGAATTATTTTTGAAAATCTTACTGCAGTCTTTTTTAATATCTTCTTACAAATCATAAATTAATTCTGAAATTACGGAAATCTATATTTAGAAGTTACGAAAGTCTGAAATTTTACAAAAAACCATCTTACATATCGAAAATAATTTAAGAATTTACAGAAATCATATTTCAGAAGCCATGAAAATTGTTAAGTCACGAAAATTATTTTTGGAATCCTAATAATCTCAGAATCTAAGAAATTATTTAAAAAATTACGAAAATCATTCAGGAAATCAACTGGTTTCAAAAATCATAGAAATCACTAAATCTTCTTAAAAATTTCGAAAATTTAAATATTTTCCGAATTTTCGTAAATCATTTCGTATATCTTATTATCATCTTACAAATCATTTAATTTTTATTCAATGCAGCAATTCCCGTAATCTCCTCAGAACATTCAAAAAATTAGATATCAAAAATATCGAAAAAAAAACTCAGAGATATGGAGCGAGGTGATTGAAATTGATCGAAAATTATTATCAAAAATTAAAGTAGCTTTTGTTCTTGGATTTTCGATCGTTTTTTTTCTTTCAAAATTCGATGTCGAATTTGATTCAATCATCAGCGATTCAAAATTTCAGAAACAATCTTAGTATTAACAGCAATTATTTCAATAACGTCGAAAATCCTTTCAGCAATAATTTAAATTATTAAATAAATCGCTAAATCTTCTCAGAAAAAAAATAACAAAAAAATTAAAATTTAAAATTATCGTAAAATATTTAAAAAATCTCTAAAATTTCTTTTCAGATGACTTCGATCATCGAAAATTACAGAAATTTCTTTAAGTTACATAAATTCAGAAATTTCTTTAAAAACCTCTTTCAGAAATCATATTCGAAATTACCGAAATCATTTCAGAATTTACAGAAATTATTTCAGAAATATCGCAAACCCTTTTAAAATTAAATTACTTCAAAAGTCATAGAAATAACGAAAATCTTTTCAAAAAAATTTAAAAATTTAAAGATCAATCTTAAAAATACGAATTCTCGTAAATCATTTCAAAAATCTCACAGAAAATAGAAATATATTTTTTTGTTTCATCTTCCATGTTATATATCAATTCAGAAATTCAGTTTCAGAGGTTATGAAAATTAAAAACAAAATTATCGAAAATTATCTCAGACAGATTGAAATTATTTCAGAAATATCGGAAATCCTTTCAAAAAATCACTTAAATTACTTCAGAAATCATAGAAATAACGAAAATCTTTTCAAACATTTATAAAATTTCAATATTTATCTTGAAAATACGAATTCTCGTAAATAATTTCAAAAATCTTACAGACATATTTTTTTTGTTTCATCTTCCAAGGCTCAAATGAATTCAGAAATTGAATATCAAATCATTGGTTACGAAAATTATTTCATAAATTTCTCGGAAATCATCTCAGATATCAGATATTATTTAAAAAATCACGAAAATGATTAAGAAATCGTACTCGACTTTTTTCCAAAAAAAAAAACACATAAATCGCAAAAATCTCGAAAACTTCAAATATTTCCTAAATTCTTGGAAATCATTTCTAGAGTATTGTTTGAAATCCAAATCAAATCATTCTGATATCATTTTATTAATTCGCAATTCTCTTGCAGAAGTTATAAAAATTATTTCAAAATTTTCTCAAAAATCATCTCTGATGTGTCAAAAATTGCATTCAAAATTACAAACAATATTAAAAAATTTATTGAAATTATTTCAGAAATTTTGGAAATAATTTCAAAAATCATTAAAATTATTTTAAAAGTCTCAAAAATGTCAGTCATCAGATATTACCGAAATCTTTTAAGAAATCCAAAATAATCTCGAACATTTTTAAAATTATTAATTAATTTCAAAAATAATTTATTCATGGAACAAAATTTTCCGTTTTCTTCCTTCGGATTTTCATACTTTCAAATAAATTATTTCTTAAGGTACGCGCACACTTAGACGATAACAAGCGATAGCAAGCGATGCGATTGAAAGAGCCAGTTTTTTAACATACAAAACAACAACAAAATTATAAAAAAAATATTGGTTGTTGTTTTGAATTTTAAAAAAACTTACTCTTTCAATCGCGTCGCTTGTTATCGCTTGCTGTCACCAAGGTGTGCGATATCCTTTAAGCACATTTTCTGTTATGGATTTAAAAAAAAATAAAATGTGAACTAACGTAAAAAAATAAGGTAGGATTCACAATATATAAAGTTTATAATAAATGACATAAATTATAATTTATTGATTATTACCCGGCAGTTATGAAATTATCATGTGTAAAATATCAAATCAAAGTAAAAAAAAAATATTTGAAAAAATTGTTTTAAAAAAAAATATTCAAAATAATGCAAAAAATGTTTAAAACTCTCTTAATTAATTTTCCTAGTAACCTATATAAATGGGACACGTGGATGGACACCAAAAATTCCAACTATTAACTTATTTAACAACCATTTTTTGCTCATCTCTTTAATTGGCGCATTATTATTATTGGTTCTAAAATAATTTTTTTTATGTACAATTTTCCCGCATAAAATAATCTCTAAATTTATAAAATGAATTAATTTAAATTACTAAAGTTTCATGTTTCCAACGATGCAACGACTAAATTATGAAAAACACCCGACTCTGACATCATGGCCGCTTGGCCGCAGGAGTCTGTACCCAGCCTCAGCGCGTCCATGATGACCTCGAAATCTTTTGAGTTTGTATTGTGATTATGGTCTAGGTTGAGTTCAAAGTCTAGGTCATTGGTTTTGCAGCGTTTTGAGTCGGGCAACAGCGGGCAATCATCGATGCCGGACAGCAACGTTCGACTTGGCAGGTAGAATTGAGACAGAGCTTCACGTACTAATCGATCGTTATCGTCCTCGGACCGTGATCGTTTACGTGAAATGGCTTTTTCTAATTGTTCGGCACCTTGTGTTATTTCCGGATCAACCAATGGCATGGATGCGTCCAGAGCGTTCAATTCACGATCTAATGTCTCCAGATCTGTGTCCATACAACTGCTCGATCGTCGCTTTGGTGCTTGTTGCTGCTGTTGTTGTTGCTGTTTCTCATGATGCATATGATCATTTGTATGATGACTAAAATAATTATTTGTTGAATTTGTTGTGTCACATCTGCAAAAAAATAGAAGAAAAAATTATTAGATTTTTAAAGGTCATATGGCAAAATCAAGGATACTCTTATATATGCAGATATAGTTGATCACATATGAAAAAATTGTTTTGATTGAAACTTTTGTGTTAGAGAAAAAAAACGAGGAAGATGGAATGTTCGATTGCCTTGCATTGAAATGTCAAGATTAATAAGTTTGATTATTTTTCCCATTTAGAAGAATTTTGGTTTTTATTATTTCGAGATGAATAAACACACAATATGATTGTGATTGCCATTTTTTTTTGTGAGGACGTAAATTTATTTAATTTAAATATTTTTTCGGATTGGTCAACCCAAACGGATGATTTTTTAAAAATAACAAAAAAATTGGTTAACCAAAATATTTTATAAAATGTACCCAGGGAATTTCGTGATAAATATTTTACTATATTTGAACTAGAAAATATATTGATAGGATTATATTTTAAATTTAATAAAAATTCCATAAAGCAATTAATTTAAATATTTAATTCGATATGTATTTTAATTTCGATCAAATGTGTTAAAAATATCAAATAAAAAAATAATAATTAAAAACATTTTCTATTACGATTTTCCAAATTAAAAATTACAAGTTTTTAGTCAATTTTTGTGTTCTATGAAATGGGACTTTTTTGTTCTCTGTTAAAACGTGGTATCTACAATACTCCCCCGTTTTGAAAAAGAAATTGTTTAATTTTTTTTGGAAATTTTTAAGTAGAAGTTTGATTTATTTTTAATTTTAATTTTATTATTAGTAATTTGTTATAATAATGACATCACGAAATTTTTGTGTTATTAGAATTTTCAATTTTTTTAAGGGGGAGTACTGTAAGCGGACAATATAGTTTTTGTTAATATATTAAAAAATTTAGTATGTATATTTTATACAATAAATTTTAATTACCAAAATTGAAGTCTATACATATTTATGAAAATAAATTGAAAAATATTTTTGAAATTTGGTACAAATATATTACGAGGAATTTTAATCGACAATTTCGATTAGCTATCTCTAAATATATGAACAAGCTATTATTATACATTTTCACTGTATGCATTGTGTGTAAATCAATTTTGACCAAAGCCCATTATATTCGCGATTACACAATATTTTGTTTCTATATAGTTAGAGATCGATATATAATATAGAGTTCAATAGCACATAATATTAAATATGGGCAATATAATGAACTTTATCCATATAGAATAGTTGGTATACTACAGAAGTATATATATGTACGAAATTTGAATAAAATCATTTTTTAATTTTATTTAATTAAAACCACAAATCAATTTCAGATAAAATAATAATACGTTGTAGTATGTTACACATATTTTCCATTAATCTATAATGATAAATTGAAAATATTTTAATATAATACATCTATAGTACGGAATATTTTGGTTCCAAAGTGACCATTTTTTGTTAAATTGCATAACGTTATATAAAAAAATATAAAAAAACAACAAAATGTCTTCAGTTAACTACACAAAAGAAGAATTTTGTAATTATTTGTTAAGACAAAGGAGTTATTTAAAGTTTTCTATTTTGACGCCATCTTGAATTATGGTACCATCTTGAATTACAGCACCATCTTGAATTTGCCAAGAATTTAGTTTTATGATTTTTTCTTTGCTTCAAGCATACTCAAATTCTGGATTTGCTTTATATACTTAGGACGATTTTTTTGTTGACAAAATGGCCCGTACTATAAGCAGCGATATTTTTAATATTACCAAGCTTGTTCATCATAATTAACATTTTATTAAAATTTGCAGACCTAATGAACAATTTGTTGATTAAAGATATTGAAATATTTTTAATTTTTTTACTAGCTTTATATTTTTTTGGTTTATAATTTAATTAGAAGGTCTCTCTAAACATAGTAAGGATTAGAAGCCATCTAATTAAATTGTAAACCCGTAAAAAATTGTCTATATATGACGTGTTCCAGTTAATTTTTAATCAATATAAAGAAATTTGCACCAGAAAAATAGATAGTTTCTTTAAAAAACGGATATAGTACTGAACAATTTATTATGTGGACCTACGACATGACTACCGAAAAAAAAAATTATATATAATCAATAATCCTTTCGTATACGAAAGGATTATTGATCAATAATAAATAATTATTTCAAAAATTATTTAAAACAAAAACTTAAATAGGAGGAATTCTGGCAAATATGTAGAATTCTTCTCTCCCTCCCTCTTGAATCCTCCACAAATTATGTACGATGGTATGGGGATCTTCCGTGAACAACGCTTGTTTGGGGAGTTTGCGGCGCTCGGTCCCCTTTCAGAGCGGGATGGGTTTAAAGTTTGTATTATGTATAGGAAATTAATTTTATTTTTTTAACCAATTTAAAAATCAAATCAGTGTTGGGCGACGTAGACTACGTGATGTAGACTACATCATTGTCGACGCGTAGACAATACATGTAGACTTTTATC
>JANSTW010015674.1:0-15758 GCA_027564275.1 Diadocidia ferruginosa | reverse complement strand
ATAAAGTGTGGAAGTTATACTTTTGGCAATGCAAAATGTTTAATAAACAAAATGTTTATTGCCGGTAGCGCCTAGGTAAGAGTCTATAGTGCGAGGTGAGATACGGCCAGGCAATAGTAAGTGTGGGCAGACGAGTGTTAGGCCTAAAGCTTAACTGGCGCAATTACTTCCAGTGACCAAAACTCGTCTAGCCGTTAAATTTTTTGTTCACAGTTTAGCCTCCTTAAAATTTAATCCAAGTACTGTAGTAATTATTTTTTCGGTACAACCCTGTGGTGTACATAATACCGTTGATAATTACTTATTATTCTATCATTATATTGTATCGCGGTATTATAATGTTCTATTTTTCAGTACAGCTGTAAGCATTCTATCGTCAAACCATTTACATTATAAAATATATAAAGCAAAGAATTATTAATAAAATCACATATTGTAAAAACTATCAGAAGCTGCGTTGAATATTATTTGGTCTACAGCATCAGAAGTGGGATACGAGCAGAATCTCTATGGTAATATAAAAGACCGATAATTAATTTGTGATTTTATTGCAAATAGCAGAAGTTTCGCTTTATAATTTTGGAGAAGTTTAGCGATATATAAAAAGAAAAAAATCACATCGCACGCATTGTAAGTGAATTGCCGTTGTTCGTTGTTCATTGTGAAGAAACCACGTTGATAATTTATAAGGAGAAAACCAAATATAATAATTAGTTGGCGACTTACGAATTAAAAAATTGGTTTTGATTATCGTTGGTTTATTTGATGCTTTTGGAATTTTTCTAGAATTTGTAAATCCAAAAATTTATGTTCAAGAGAACGAAACAATTGAAAAATAATTACGGTGTACCGCATTGTTTTAGAAAACCTCGTTGTCGAATTCTAAAGAAATCTATAATAGCTGGTGTGCAATTCAGATTTGAGGTTGGAATTATTCGTAGTTTGTTTGAGAGGTGCTGGTAGCAATTTTAGGATAAATTGTTCGTTTTGGTTTAATTTAAAATTTTATTATTGGAAAAATGTCGAGACGATTATCCAGACAAAGACGATCAAGAGACCTTTTCAATGCAGAAAATACTGCAGCAGTTAATGGCAATGATAATGAGCAATTATCAATAAACGATGTAAAGTCTCTGATACCAGAATTTAGTGGCAGTCCTAATGAGAATATCGAAAGTTGGTTAAATCAAATTGATGTGTTGAATAGTTCGTACGATATTCCTGTACGCAGGCTAAAAATTATTATGATCCAAAAATTATCAGGCAAGGCGTTGCAGTGGTTTCATTCTAAACTAGATCATTTGTTATTGTCGCAAAAAGAATTATCTATTCAATTAAAATTAATGTTTGGTTCAAGGCCCGAAATTAATTTACGAAAAACATTTGAAGCAAGAACTCGAGAAAAAACGAGAGTTTCGCAGACTATTATTATGACAAGATTATTTTGGCAAATCGATTAAATATCTCGAACAGTGAAATTATTGATTACGTCATCGATGGTTTTAATAACTATATGTTACAGTGTCAAGCAAGAATGCAAAACTTTTCGACGTGTGGCCAGCTGTTTACAACTATGCCAAAGATTGCAAATAGTGAGCGTAATGGCAAGGAAGATATCCCGAAGAAAGTGGAACGTGAAGCAAGAGTTGAGAAGTCCAGACAACCGTCGAGAAATATTTTTTGCTACAACTGTGGTGATCCTGGTCAATAGCAACAAAGTGTACGAAACCTAAAAATCAAAGAGGCGCGTGCTTTGGGTGTGGCGAATTGGGGCATGATAGATCCAAGTGTCCTAAAAATGTGGTGGCATCATCATCAAGCAAAAATGACGTCCATAATATCTCTATGCAGAATGAGTATAATCTTTTAATTACATTTATAAATTTTAACATTGAATTTTTCGCTTAAGTTGAGTCTGGCAGTCCAGTCAGTTTATTAAATTTTAAATTTTTGCCTAGTTCTTTTAAGATTAAGGAAATTTCTAATGATTTAAATCTATTTGGTGTTAATAAAACAAAAATTAATGTTTTAGGTATAACAGACAAAATCAGAATGTTTATTGATGGTCATATATTTATTCTAGCTTTCATTGTCTTTTCGGAAAATACAATGTCAGCAGCCACTCTATTGGAAAGAGACTTCATTGAATACCCTGGTGTTGAATTAAGATTTTGTAAAGGTAAAGCTCATATTATCATCAGTAGCGAAGATGAAACTGTAAGTCAAGGCTTGAATGAAATTCTAAATATTAATTACTTAAATGAAAATGAAGTAGATGAATTAAATATTAGCGACGTAGATATTTCAGATAAGAATGAGTTGGTGAATATTTATGAAATGAATATCTCAATCGTAAGAATGAATTTGATAAAAATCCAGAAGTTAATACTGAAATGAATATTAGATTAACTGATGAAAATAATTTTTATTTTACCCCAAGAAGAATGTCCTTTAAGGAAAAAGATGTAGTCAACAATATTGTTGAAGATTTATTGAATAAAAACATTATTCGAGAAAGTAATTCTCCTTACGCTTCTAGAATCGTGTTAGTGTACAAAAAGAATGGTGAACCCAGAATGTGTATTGATTATCGTGCTTTAAACAAAATCACTGTTAAAGATGGGTACCCCCTACCTCTTTTTGAAGACTGTTTAGATAAATTACGCGATAAAAGTATTTTCACGACGTTAGACCTTACAACGGGTTTTATCATGTTAAAATTGCAAGTGATTCAATAAAGAACACATCTTTTGTGACCCCTACAGGTCAATACGAGTATATTCGCATGCCGTTTGGGTTATGCAATGCTCCAGCCGTTTTTATGCGGTTTTTAAATGAAATTTTCAAAGGATTAATTAATGATGGCAAGGTCATAGTTTATATGGATGACGTTTTAATTGCGACTCAAAATATGCAAGAACATTTAATTTTGTTAAAAGAAGTTTTTAATAAGATAACAAGAAATAAGTTAGAGATTAAATTAGAGAAATGCAAGTTTTTAAGGAGTGAAATTGTCTATTTAGGCTACAAAATAAATAAAGATGGTATAAGGCCAACAGATGATCATATTCGTGCAGTGTCACAATTTCCTTTATCTCGTAACGTTCATGTAGTCCATAAATGCCTAACTTTTCAATTTTAGCTAGACCTTTATATGAATTATTGAAAAAAGTTCTTTATTTTAAATGTTCTTTAGAAAGATTTAGAGTGTATCTTCATGGAATACGGTTTAAAATAATAACAGATTGTAATGCGTTCACAATGACAATACATAAAAAAGAAATTAACCTTAGAATCAATAGATGGGATCTGTATTTACAAAATTATGATTTCGAAGTTGTGCACCGAACTGGTGACCAAATGAAACATGCCGATGCTTTAAGTCGTTGTGTAGGCGTCTTAGTAATCGAAAGTAATTTGTTTGAACAAACTTTAGCAGTGGCACAAAGCAAAGATGCCAATATTATAAAAACTAAAATTAGGTTGGAACAACAAGAATTAAAAATGTTTGAATTGAGAAGTGTGAAAACAGAAAATTTGTTGTTTTGGGTACCAAATAGCATAATAGTATTCTCAAAACTTGCCACGATGATATAGGTCACGTTGGTGAAGATAAAGCTTGTGAATACATTCTTAGAAACTATTGGTTTCCAAATTTACGAAATATTGTCAAAGAATATATATCCAATTGTTTAGATTGTGTTTTCTATTCTCCTGGAGATGGAAGGAAGAAAAATTTACTCCGAAGTATTCCGAAAGGTGATATTCCATTTAAAACGTTGCACATTGATCATTTTGGTCCCCTAGAATCAACAAAACGCAAAAAAAATATATTTTTCTAATTGTAGATGCATTTAGCAAGTTCGTACGGATTTATCCGACTACTTCTACAAATTCTGCTGTAAGCATTGAAGCCTTAGTCGATTATTTTACGACGTATTCAAAACTAGTTAGGTTTCAGATAGAGGAACTGCTTTTACAAGTCGAGTATTTGAATCATTTCTGGACAAATATAAGTCTTGCATATTCGAGTAACTACTAGTTGTCCAAGAGCCAATGGCCAAGCCGAACGTATGAATAGATTTTTGATTCCCCCTTTAAAATGTCTAGAAAGGAAAATAAGTGAGACGAAGTTATCCACGAAGTTAAGTTTGTATTCAATAATACAATTTGTAGATCGATTGGACAATGTCCAAGTATGTTAGTTTTTGGCATATACCAAAGAAAACAAAACCAAAATCCATTACGAGACTGGTTCGAGAAAAATTCCAGTGTTGTCCGACGTATAGAAGATAAACGATTAAGAGCCGTCAAAAAAAATCAAATTACGCAAACCTATATTGAAAGTCAATACAAGTCTGTTGGAAAAATAATAAATTATAGTGAAGGCGATTATGTAGTAATCCGCAATGTTGTTGGTCCTGGAGTTAACAAATGGGTAACGTGTGATTGTGACATTTTCGACGACGAGTTTCATTTCGATATTGATGATGAAGAGCTAAATGATGTTACCAACAATGAAGTAAATAATGAGCTTGAAAATGAAGCATCAAGCCAGAATGATTTCAATGAGGAATCTCAGTAAATAGTTGCGCCGGGTCGTCGCTGTCTGTCAAAATGACCGAACTAGTTATTATTTTTTCGGTACAACCCTGTAGTGGTGTACATAAGTTGATAATTACTTATTATTCTATCATTTTATTGTATCGCGGTATTATAATGTTCTATTTTTCAGTACAGCAGTAAGCATTCTATCGTCAAACCATTTACATTATAAAATATATAAAGCAAAGAATTATTAATAAAATCACATATTCATCATCATCGTGTCCTTTACTCCAAAGCGAGGGAGCATAGACCCATTTTACCCTTTTTTCTATCTGATACCATGGTTTTCATTGACGACTATATCAAAGTAAAATGAAATTGTAGATTATGGATACTGATGAAGTTATTAAACAATAACGAAACGTATATCAAAAATTAAATAAATGTTTCATTACTAAAAATAATAAACTAAAATTGGTCGAGAGCCTGTCTTAAAATCATACTTATATTTTTTTTATATTTTGAATTTTTTTGATCCTATATTGTGGTGATTTTTGCTAAAACCTGTGTAATTAAATAAATTAATAAAACAAAATAAAAATAAAATGAGTACAGTGCAATATTCTGTGCAAGTGCACATTGTGCAAGGTCTCCATTGTATAGTATACTTAAATAAATTTTACATTATATAAAATTGACTTTACATAAAAATTGCGACTTTGTATAGAATTTTTCTGTAAAAATGTTCAACTTAAAAGAAATAATAGTAATAAATGATTTTTTATTTATTTAAAATTTACGTCATATTGAAGATAATTTTCTATCGTAAAAGGTTTATCGAAAAAAAAAAATATAAATATTTTGTAAAATATATACAAGTTGCACTTGTTATTATAAAGAAAATTAAAAATAGATAATATTATGCTCTTAGAAAGGTCTAATGTACATAATAAAAGTACTTAAAGTTTACTTAACATTTGACGTAATTCTGTTTAATGTTAAAGGAGAATTCTATCACTCTTGAGGAAGACACGAATCGTATAAATTAACAAAATTCAGGTTACATTTATTGCTTTTACTATACATACAAAAAAATCCATATGATATGTGGATAATATACGTAAATAGTACAAGCTTTAATTTAGGTAAAAATGGTCAAATTGCCAGAAGGGCGGGACCCTTTTTTTGCGTTTTATGATGCCATGATTCATAAAAACTCAAAAATAAAATGTGTTCGTCCGTGCGTCCGTCCGCCCGTCAGCAAAATATTAGACACAGAAAATTTTACACCAGTCGACGGATTTGGCCAAAATTTGGTGAGGATGAGTAATTAGTGGTCGCTACTTTTGTATTGTAATTGAAGTTTTTAAGTCAAAGATGAAGGAGGCACCCATACGATTTTTTTTTCTAAAATTAGACAAAAAATATGAGCATATAGAGAAATTTTTTACCAGACGACGGATTTGGCGAAAATTGGTAGATAGTGAATTTTTAGTGGTCCATCAACACTCTGGGATTTTATTTGGAGCCTCTAGCTTAAAGGAAGCTCCCATACTATTTTTTTAAATGGCCGAAAAGCATTAGCATATAGACAGTTTTACGGATTTTGGTCAATTTTAATGTGGCTGGGTTTTAAAAGCTCTAATATTCCGCTGAGACTCCATTTGGCATCAATAGGTTAAAGACGAGAGACCTCCTATCTTTTTTTTGTAGTTGTATAAATATCTATTAGTTCACACTTTTATATGCCTAAAAGTATTATTAGCTTCCACCCGGCTTCAAGCCAACAAAATTGCAAGTACTGCAGCTTGAAAGACACTCATCAGATTTAGAGATCTATACCTGATTCTGATATGTTGAGATTTTCACAGTAGATTATAGTCTATTATATCGGTATAGACCAGCGTGTCAAAGCCCTCTAGACTGTGCTCTCTGGTTGGGATTTTGGGAAGTTTATATTATTTTTTTTGTCCAGATATAATCTAGAAACTATAGATAGTCTAAGACATAAGACGTAAGATCGCATTTTTTTGATAGTTTTAGACATCGGAATTGTATTTTCGAATTTTTTTTAATTCAAACTAAGTTTAAAAAATCAGCAATGATAGGCAGGCGCTTAGATCGAATTGTCCAGTTTGTGCGAAATGATTTAAAAAAATTTAATTAATTTAAAAAATATTAAAAAGAAAATGAAAATCGTTTAAAATAATTAAAATCATAGGTAAAGAAAATTTAAAATCATTTCAAAGAAATGGAAATTATTTCAAAAAATATAAATCAATTTGGATATCATTATTAATATTCAAAAATTCTTTCGAATAATCTTTGATTTACGCTGGGTGGTAATACAAACATGATTCCGACAAGTACAATATATACTAAAGCAAATTTAAAGTTTTTAGTTTAAAAATGAAGACATTAAGTTTTTGATTATAGGTAAATCGACTTTAATGGGTCATCATAGAATGTTTAACATTCAGGAAAATATTTTGTAATAAATACATTAATTTTTAAATTAATTTATATTTACTACTATTTACAATAACTGCTGCAAAGCTTTCTATATATAAATAATAAAAGCTCCCAAATCATCAAAATTTCCATACAAAAACCATATAAATTCCAAAATAATACTTCCTATGTACATTTTATAAGAGCAATAATATATTCCATATAAATAATACTTATATTGATTTTGCAATAGATGCACGTACTGATCCGACCATCATCATAAAAATAAAATAAAAAATATTTAAATTTTACAACCCCATTTAAAGGTACATTACTTTAGATGGAATATTACAATATTTTATCCATAAAATCACCCATCACATATACAAAGTATTTTGTATTTTATACAAATGTAATCCCCAAGCCAACCAGCTGCTGTTTGCCCTCTCTGACTCTACTATAGGATACGGGAATTGAAAACTTCTAATATAAAATATAATTTGTGCCTAACTGCCCCAAGGGCAAAATTATATTATACACATTTTATAAATCTTAATTGGGTTGACTCATTAAATGTGTGCGAGTCTGATCTATAGGTTATGCGTATTACATTTTGTTGGTTGAATTGTTTGCAAAAATATCTTATCTGATGCGATAATATTGTGTTGCGAATGTGAAGAGGGTCCATACCATATATATATATTAATACCCATTACTATTATAGAATAGGAAATGGCTTTGTTGCAATTCTGTGTAAATATTTAACATTTATGATTATTGGTATAATTTATAATAAATGTGTAACAAGCAATATGATTAAGATATTTGGATTTAAATGTTTTAATTATTGTGGAAAATGTGTTTTTTTAATCATACAAGTCTAATTTAGCTGAAGAGAGTATTAAACAGAATACAATTGTACTGAATTTCATGTTTTCTTGGTTTCTTCTTTGAGCGGTACTTCGTAACTGTCCGACTCGTACCCACCAAATACAATATGTACAACCTTTGGGAAATACGAATTTTACAGTTAAGAAGCACCACACAAAGAGGAATCGAAGAAAATCGGAAATACTGTACAACTGATCTGTCTTATTTTCTCTCAAGCTAAATTAGACATACATTTATTTCATCGATTAATAAAAACAAATACATTTTCATTTTAAATAGAAATATTGAAAAACAGGTTTCCTTATCTATTCCAATTAAAATAAATTTGCAAATTCCAAAAATACCAAAATACCGCCATATATACTTTCATTATCTTTCTGCGTCTATTGTACAATTTAATTATAAATGTCTATATATATGCGATTTTAAAACTTTATATTTTCCCGAAAAAAAAATATCAATTTAATTCGACTGCACTTCAAAACTTCAATTTAATTTTGCTTATATGCCAAATAGAACAAAAAAAATATTAAAACAAAAAACTAATCCTTATAAACCGCACTGCACCGCATCAACCGAAAATAGAGCAAGCAAAAAAAAAATTAAATTAACTTTTTCCCCATATTATATTATATAGTTGTGCCCGAAAAACCACTCACACTTTTTGTTAGAAATTTAAACGAATTTTATACAATTTATAATTTAATATATTTGTATATGGAAGAGCTGATGTGGCTGCACACTTTTTTTTAAACCGAAAAAAAACGAGTCAACAGTTTCGAACAAAACTGGCCATATTTTCATATTTTTCTCATCTAAAATTAAAATCATAATCGGTCAATATTCGTTCCTTTTGTTTAAAATTAACAAAAAAAAAATTTCTGTCCACTAGATTTGCTACAACACTTCGTTTTGTCCACACTGTGGCGGTCTTTGTCCTCGCGGACTTTTTTTATAATATTCGTTTCATTATGCAACTTCAATAATAATATTTATTTTTATCCAGATGTAAAATGATGAAATAATGTGGAGAATTCATTGTTGTTGAAAAATTATTATTATTTAACTTTATTATTTGTTTAAAATATAAATCATAATAATGGGAAGGGATACGATTAATCCAAACATATTGAAGTGTCTAGTCTATACTATCGCATGTATATTTTATCATCAGCCATTTATATGATAGTGCAGTTATGATGATGTCTCTTGTATAAAATGGTCATATTAAAATTAAACGAATTGAAATAACCATCCAGAGAGTCATTATTTGTCAAACAATGTGAAATGAAAGATGAGTAAATTGAATAACTGCTGGTATTTTGTATATAATATGGCACAGTATCTATATATTATACAATATATAAATATTATATACGGTGACCATAATATAATATTTTGGAAAATAAGAGTACATATTTAAATTTCCTTTAACCCTTCATAATCGTTTTAAAGCAAAAGTGTTACAATTTTTCCATTAAAATCTGAACCCTCCCCATCTAAAATAGAAATGTTCCGGATCTAAGTCTAAAACCAAAAAAATTTCTAAGGACCACCTTTATCATTTCTTCAATTATTAACAACAAAATATCATCAAAATAACCATTCTTGTAATTTCCCTATAATATTTAAACTGGTGATGATAATTGAATAATTTGAAATAATACTATATGACGAAGCCAATTTTTGAGATATAATTCCATACACAACAACAAAATCCAATATATGTTCAATTGTTTAATAACAAATAATTCGGATGAATTATTAGAACATATATGGTTGTCATTATTGGCCTATAGATAATAAAGCTAAAGCTTTTATAAAAATCTAAAAAAAATCTTTTAAATTTTTTTAAAATTATTTTTTTGTTAAATTATTATTTATTTTAAAATATTGATATTACTTTTCTATTTTATTTTACTTTTTTTTAATAATTCTCGAATTCGCCTTAATTGGCGCAATCAAAATTAATGAATACGAAAAAAAAAATATTTTCTAAATATTAATTGGAATTCGTTTAAATACAATTGATTAACTAATAAAACGATTCATTTAAATTCAAAATATTTTTATACGAAATTTTAATATTTTTTAATAAAATGCTACCATTTATCTAACCTAAATGTTCTTATAATAATCAATTATTTTTTTAGAATATGTATTTAAATTTAAAAAAATTTAAAATTTATTTTTGGGGAAGGTTGTCAATTATAATTATTATTTTTTAGGGTCAATTATAATATTAAAACAAAACAAATTACGGTAAAACCAAATACAGTAAGGGTACTGAAAAATTTCGTTATACAAATATGGTCACCGTATTTAACAATATATATATTAGGTAACTTGTACTATATGCAGCTCAGATAAAGTATTGAAATTAATTAAATTTGATAGTTGGTTTTTGGTGAATGAATGAATACTGGTAAGCTCTGTACAGTGTACAGTGTACAGTGTACACTGTACATATATAGTTACAAGCATTTTATATGTTATTTAAATTTGTAGAATAAATTTCATATCTATAACAATTTATTTGAATAATAATAATATGGTGCAGCATTAAACTTCAATCTAACTTGTCTCTCTCCATATATTATATAAATACAAATATTATTTAGACAGAGCAAACTTTATATAAAATAAAATATTAACTATATCGACTGCCAAGGTTCAATACCCCGAATCAACTATTTTTTTTCGAAATCTTCTTTTAGTGTAATCTTGTATGTAATATTTGTGATTGATCGAGAATCTGCAATAAAAACAACACTCTTACGCAAGGTGTATAGAGTAGAATAGGTGAGCGCAAAGAATACATAGAAAGATTTTGTGATGTCATTGGAACAGTAAGTACGAGGTTTACTATGCCAATTGCACCGATTGCGTCAATGATTCATATACACAAATATATATTTTGTGTATAGCACACAAAACCGTTTAGAACCACTAAATTTATGCGCACACCTTATATACTCTATACACCTTGACTCTTACGTAATCTTATATATCATCATTTTTTACATAATATTACAAAATATTTGGTTGATTCGGAATATTGAACTTAGGCACATATATCAACAGAAACCCTAATTGATAATCAACCCAAAAATTCATTTTAATTTATAATAATAATAAAATATGTGATGTGTGCGCATACATCGAATAATTTTATAGAGATTTGTTTGTACAAAGCTGTGTTTTTTTTTCATTATAAATATTTTATTAATGGACAATTAAATTCAATTTATCTTTTTTATTTATCTTTAACTATATAGCAAGGCAGTCTCTGCTATATAATGTGGTAGATATAGATTAAAGAATGTTATAACCATCATAATATTGGCTTTCTTTATAAAAAAAAAATATTTAACTAATATAAAAAACAAGAGATGAGAAGCAATTCGTTTTGTTTAGCTGCAGAGGAATGGTTCAAAAGTTTTTTTTTCAGAATAAATATTTTCCTAAAATTGCTCGTAATTTATGAATACAAATTTGGCAAAATCTTGATACAATTTAAGTTAAAATGGATTTTTTTTTATTTTTTTTTAAGTTATTCAGAATGTTTCATATCTGAGAAAACCTCTTAAAAATAAATACAAAATTAAAAAAAATTAAAAAACAAACATTTTATTATTATTTTTATTAAAAGTGCTTAAACCAATTATAGATTATTTACAATTTATTATTTAAAATTATTAATTCTGGATATATGTATGGGAATTTGGGCCAAAAGCTTAAATTAATGATGAGAAAAATGACCGAATAAAATAGTCTTTTATGGCATTCTCATTGTTTTGCAAGCGTCTATCGATTTGCTATCGAATTTTTTCAATTTAAAAATTACACAGAAAAAGTAAGAAATAAATGGATATTTGTATAGGAATTTGGGCAAAAAACTTTTTAGATGGGAAAAATGACCGATATCGATTTATTATCGAATTCTTTCAATTTAAAAATTACACAGAAAAAGTAAAAACAAAATGAATATTTGTATGGGAATTTGTGCCAACAACTTAAATTAACCGATTTAGATAAAAAATGACCAAATAAAATGGTCTTTTATGACATTCTCATTGTTTTGCAAGCCTCTATCGAATTCTGTCAATTTAAAAATTACAGAGAAAAAGTTAAAAATTATTGGATATTTGTATATCAATATAAAAAAAATTGTATAGCATAGTGTATATAAAGTAAATTCTGTTATTTAGTCCAGTCAATTTTTGTTGGATTAAATATTTGTCGAAAAACTATTTTATTGTTCAATCAATAAGAAATAATCAAGTTTTAGAATGTCTAAGTGCTCAATATGCTCTAAAGGAATTTCCAAATCAGCACCTGGCTTAACTTGTTTTGGAAATTGTAATAAGCCATTTCATTTTAAATGCATTAAAATTCCATCTGAGCAATATAACTTAGATTCTTTCACCTGGAACTGTTCATCATGCAAAGGAAAAGGTAGACGGTCAATAATATCTGATAATAATTTATCGAGATCGACCTCAGTTGAATCAATACCAAATGATAATTCCACGGAAGTAAATGTTGCTGATATAATTAAATCATCAAATGAAAGCTTGAAAAACGAACTGGCAAACATTTTGAAAATCCAAATAACGTCTCTTAAAACCGAAATTATGGAAATTGGTAAAGCGCAATCTTCCTTTCAAGATAGTTTGAACTTTTTCTCTGGAATGCTTGATGATTTTAACAAAAAAATCGAAAGTTACGACACGAGACTCGCGGCTGTAGAGAACTGCACTCCAACGAACGATAGTATTGTCAGGGAAGTGGAAAATAACCATTTAAAAATCGATATATTGGAACAAGATTTGTTACGTAATAACATTGAAATTATTGGTCTACCGGAATCTCAAAATGAAAAGCTTCTTGATACAGTAAAATTGGTTGCTGAGACTGTTGAATTTGATCTTCAAGATAACGATATTGAAAGTGTGTATAGATCCGGCAAAGTTCCTTTGAACAATTCAAGACCCAGAAATGTTACCATTAAATTTTACTCTAAGTTTAAACGGGATAAATTTTTGTTATACTCAAAAAATAACATAAAAACATTATATGAGAAGTTTAATATCGATGAAAGAAATAAATTTATTTTTACTGAGCAGCTCACACCTGCTAATAAGAGCAAATTGTACGAGTTCAGGAAAGCGGCGAAGGACCTAAATATACAATTTATCTGGATGAGAAATCATAAAATTTTTGCCCGAAAAGATTCAACCAAACCAGTAAAAATTGTTAATTACATCGACGACCTTAAACAAATTTAATGTATTACATTAATTTATCAGTTTATACCTATTTATAAAATTTATTTCTTTTTAATGGCTTTCAATATTGAATTGTATTACCAAAATGTAAGAGGTCTAAGGACTAAAACTAAAAAACTGTTTGAAGGTGTACTTGCATCCCATTATGATATATATGCTTTAACTGAAAGTTGGCTCAACTCAACAGTGTATGATGGTGAATTGTTTGATAATAATTATAGTGTATTCAGGAGAGATAGAAGCAGTTCATCTTCTAATAAAAAAGAAGGTGGTGGAACTTTGTTAGCGGTTAATAAAAATATATTTCCTATTTGCCAAAGAAAACACGAATGGGAAAGTGATGCTGAAGATTTATGGATAACGATTAATCTTAACTTTTGTAATCTAAATGTTTGTTGTGTATATCTTCCCGATGACCTACCAGTAGAGGCGTTGATGAATTTTTATAAGAAGTGGCAAGAAGTATTTCTGTCGAATCCTGAAGATAAATACATTGTAGTTGGTGATTTTAATTTGAAAGATTTTCCACATGATTTCCTTCAATATACTGGAAATAACACTAAAACTGAACTTTTATGCAATACTGTAAATTTGTTAAATTTAAATCAATCTAATAATATTTTTAACTTAAATAAAAGAATTTTAGATTTAGTATTTTCTAATTTTGAATTAAATGTTATTAATAATACAGACCCAATCATAACCATTGATGTACATCATCCAGCTCTTTCAGTCACATTTAATTTTAAGAATGAAACTAATGTAAGTACTGAATGTTTTTTATTTAAAAATTTTAAAGGTTTGAATTTTGAAATGTTTAATGATATTCTGCTTGAAATCAATTGGAATAGTGTATTTGATAGTTCCGATAATATAAATGAATATATCAGTAAATTTTATAATAAAATTAATTCACTAATAGAAATCTATGTTGAAAATAAGAAGAGACACAATAATAATAAATTTCCATCATGGTATAAGCAATCTACTATCAAAATTTATAAAGAAAAAAGAAAATTTCACAAAAAATTTAAAAAATTTGGTAATGTGCGAGACTTGCAATCATTTAAAATTCTTAGATTACGGTTAAAAAATCACATACAAAAAGATTACAATATATACTTAGAGTATATTGAAAACAACATAAAAGAAAACTCGAACTTTTTTTGGAAGCACATTAAAGCTCAAAGATCTAATGATTCCTCTAGTATTCCACAATCTGTTAAATTTCGAAATAATATTGCCACATCTAATGACCAAGCTGTAAATCTTTTTTCAGAATATTTCAAATCTGTATATGTAGAGGATAATAGCAGTCCTAACTCTTACAGTGATGCTGTTTCTATTCTTGATTCTGTAGTTATTTCAAGGGAGTCAATTGAAGATAAATTGTCTTCTCTTGACGTTTCAAAGTCTGCAGGTCCTGATGGGATACCAGCATTACTTTTGAAAAACTGCAGAACTGGATTTGCAAATCCATTATACATAATATTTAACGAATCTTTAGATTTAGGTGTATTTCCGGATATATGGAAAATGGCATATGTGTCGCCAATTTATAAATCTGGTTTAAAATGTGATGTAACGAACTATCGACCAATTTCAAAATTATCTATCATAGCAAAAATCTTTGAGAGCATTATAACTGATATACTTTATATTACATTTCGTTCAAAAATCAATATCAACCAGCATGGCTTTTTCAAAGGTAGATCAACAACCACAAATTTAATTAACTTCAGTGAATTTTTGCATAAATCTATTGACGAAAGGAAGCAAGTAGATGTAATTTACACGGACCTAGCCAAAGCTTTTGATAAAGTTAACCACAATATTCTTTGTGCAAAGTTAAATCGCTTTGGTATTACAGGTAAAATTCTACAGTGGCTTTGCTGTTACCTTAAAAATAGAAAATCTTGTGTGGTTGCTAATGGTTCTAAATCGTCAGTGTTTGTTTCAAAATCAGGTGTACCACAGGGTTCCCACTTGGGGCCTTTATTATTTATAATTTTTATAAATGATATTTCGGAAATTATATCAGCTAGTAAGTTTTGTTTGTATGCTGACGATTTAAAAATATATTATAAAATTTGTTCTAAAGACGACTCCAAAATATTACAAAGAGATATGGATAATATATCAAAGTATTTTAATGAAAATAAGTTATTTTTAAATATTAACAAATGTTATTATGTGCGATTCACAAAAAATACAGTTAATCTAATATCGACTTCATATAGTTGTGAAGGCATTAATATCCAGTTATCGGAAAAATTAAATGATTTAGGTGTAACATTTGACAATAAACTGAGCTTTATTCCGCATATCAATAATATAGTTAACAAAGCTTATCGAATGCTGGGTTTTGTGCTAAGGTCAGCTAACAGATTTCGTAATGTTTCTACATTGTTGATCTTGTACAAAACACTAGTGAGAAGTCAAATGGAATATTGTACAACGATATGGAGTCCTCATTATAAAAATCATGCTGATTCTATTGAAAGAATCCAAAAAAAATTTGTTTATTTTCTTTTTAAAAAGAAAATGATTCCGAATCAATCAGTAAATTATAGTTAC
>JANSTW010015563.1:0-15760 GCA_027564275.1 Diadocidia ferruginosa | reverse complement strand
AAATCCAAGTATATAACCAATAAAATAAAAGTACTATATATATATTTAGATAACGTTAAATTATATACGACTATATATATATGTATATAGTGTTTCCTTTTATTTTTCACAATATATACTTTGAGCGACAGTATATACCCAATTTATTATATGTGTACTATAATTTAAAGAGATCGCATGACTGGAAAAAAGTCATATCCTTACAGTAAGGATATGTTGTATATAATATAATGGGCTCTATATGTTGTATAAACTATATATATATATGTGTAGTACGCCAGAAATGTGTTCTACTTAAGAAAAGGAAATATACTTTGTTCTATATCGATTCAACTATTTTCCTATATACTTATATATAGATGTTTATAAAATGTTGGGGTTTTTGTCCCCAAAAATAAAATGTTCTTTTCATATAAGAAAAACCCAAAGCATATTATTGTAATATATGTTGTGCGATAGTGACCTTCTTATATATTGCATAATATTCAAACACAAGTATTGAATATAAATGTCGCTTTAATGCTGATTTAGTAAGTAATTGAATAGAATTTCAATAAAAAAGAATCATTTCTGAGATTTTTTTTTCGGTTTGCTCTTTTTTCGGGTATGCGATTTTGGTTAGATTTTCTTATTCTTTGGCAAATTTTCTTGTACACTAACAAACCGTCTATATATAATGCGGGGAGAATATATTGTGCGTGGAGCACAGAAATAACGAAGGGCTCTGGCCAAATAGATATAATAACATTATGATGATATAACTTTTGGGGTGTTTATAATAGCAAAGCCATGTTTACGTTATATAGACGTGGCGGCATTTTAAGATTTTAAAACTGAAAATTACTATATAGTATATACATAGCAAAAAAGAAAAGGATCACATTATTGTGTCCCATCGTTTTAAAATGGGCTCTTTTGAATATATTTAGTTTTCTTTTTTTGTTGGAAAAACATGATGAAAATTCTTAATTTTTTTTTGTAGTATGTTAAGCTTTTAATATTAATTGAAAGAACAAATTATGTGTATATGTTGTTATTGTTGCGGGCAAAAAGATTTGATTAAAAAGTCAAAACACATCACACATACAATTTTTTTTCTGCGTGAATATTATGAAATTAAATTGGGTGTTTTGTTGTTGTTGCTGTGTTTATTTTGCTTATTCATTGGGTTTTTTGGGGATATAGTAAGACGTCGTTGTGGCTGGAGTTTAATCTTTTTTTTTCTATAGAAGCTTTTAAGGAGATTTGTATGTTTTTTTTAAGATCATAGACAAATAAATAAGAAGAGATAATTAAAAGCCTTTATCGATTTATAATTTGTAGTTATATGTATATGTTATAATAAATGTTTAATAAATAAGAAAAAATTTATAAAAAAAAATGTGTAATTTAAAAAAAAAATTATACATAGCGATAGGCATCCCTTAATTATATATTTTTGTTTTATTGTTTTCCAGCAAATTTTAATATTTTACCAATTTTTTGTATTGTCTTTTTCTTGAAAAAAAAAACTTTAAGGCTCTCTTTTTTGAGTTTGATTAATTTTACATAGATTATTGTAGTACCATAAATAAATAATTACGAAAAGATAATTAAAATCCTGTAAATTTGAAAAAATAGTGATTAGCATCCTCTTGAAAAAATAATTTTCCTTAAACCTGATGTTGATTTTTGTTAATGTTAATTTTATATTGTTTAGTTATATTTTTTTTTTTATGTAAAAACGATTAATAATTTTAAATTAATTAATTTTAGTTATATCTTAAGTGAAATATTTGTTTGTAATAATTTTATATAGAAAAGTGGGTGTCTGTCGCAGTTAAATTTTCTGTAAAAATTTGCAAAATTTATTTATGCATTTTTTTTTATCTACAAAATAGATATAAAAATAAAGTTTAGTTCCTATTTATTATTTAATTTTATATTTTTTAATTCTTATTCAAAATCCTAACTTTATATTTAATTAATTTCATATATTTTTTTATTAATGTATCAATAAAACATCGAATTCCCCGTTTCACTTATATAAAAATTAGACATCTTCTAGTCACGTTTATAGAGCCAGCAATAAAATATAAAAATTATATTACACAAAAGTCGTCTAGTTAGGGATTTTCAAGGAAATATTTACCATATAGCCAAAAATCAACATATTTTTCATGATAAGATTTTCTTAACAGAAATTACTAATTTGGCTAATTAAATTATTAACCACCTATAATACCCTTTAAGTTGACCTAAATAAATGTACCACTTTTAACCCCCTCGTAATTAAAGCCTATATATAAATCTTTTCTATTATAAATATTTTCGCTTACAAATTTAATATCAATAATTAACTTTTACCATGGATTCTAATGTAAAATAAGTTTGGGTCATTTATATAACATTAAACTGATTATATATTCTAATTTGCGAAAATAATTAATCAATATACATTTTGAAGCCCTCTAAATTGGTATATACAAAGCCAAATCAATTATTTTAAATCCTCGCCATTTTCGTTTTTAGGTTTTTTATAAAAGGGCCAAACAATAATTATTTTTTTCCCCTTTCTATTTAAAATACGAAAAATATTTTTAGTATTATATTCGAACTAAAAGGTAAAAAAATAGAGGATTAAAATTGTAAATTATAAAAATTACAAAATGTAATTTTAATAACCTTTTACGTGTGAACGAATTTAATATGCCCTTTACCTACAATAATATGGAAAAAGCTTTGTATATATTTGTGTACGCAAAAGCTCATTGAATAGAATATTTATACAAATTTTAAATATTAAATATTATTATTGTATTCATTCACATATTCATGTAGATTATCCATTTCCGAAATATTATTATTATTATTGTATATAAAAAGGAGCATTTATATTAGCAAGTTCCGGATTTTTATTCACATGTATAAATTGGTCCCAAATATAAAATCTCATCAATTCATAATTCTGAAGCTTAATGAACTTTAAATTTATATATTGTCTATATATGTGAATGCGGATTAAATGGTTCCCTTCAAAAATATTGTGAACATGTTATGAATATATATATAGACATTAATATATACATATTATATTACAGCCTGCTCCCCTCCTCGTCGCCATCATATATGCTTATATATGTGAATGAATAACATAATTTGCGCTTAAGCTGCCTATACTAATATGATTTTGTTTTTGTTATATTATTATATTTAAATACATAAAATACACATATTCTTATGCACTTATGAAATATTAACACGAATATTAAATTATAAAAGGGTTTTTTCGGATATTATATTTCTCTAAGGATATTATAATAGGCAGCTATATAGAAGAACGTTCTCTCAACTTACTTATTTATATTATATTATAATGTATATAATTAGTTCATCCATTACTAAACTGATTTCCCCAATTTATTAAATTTATAAAACCCTATTTTATAAATTTTCTATAAAGACAGTCTTCTATACAAATATATATCTTTATCAGGCACGAAGCGTAAAGATTTTTTCTTACGGAATCATCATAAATATCATAAATAATAAAATTTTGTATAGAGGCTCCTTACAGAGTTAACCCATATTTTAAAGACAAGATTCATAATAAAGTTTAAAATAAATGACATAAATATATAATTTAATAATTATTACCCGGCAGTTATGAAATTATCATGTGTAAAATACAATATACAATTTAGTTACATACAAAAAAGTCAAGTATATCATAAATATTATTTCAATATTCATTATGTTGATGTTGCTACTTAGGTTGCCAGATATATCTAAAGCTCTGGGAGTACATTTTTCAATTTCCACTTATACAGCAAAAAAAAATAGCTGGCAAATGTTAAAGTTATTTTGTTGTTGCGAAAACGAAGTTTATTCAAGTAAACATAATTTTTGTTTACCTAAATTAACCAAAAATCGCCTGCAAAGAGTTTCTGACTTACCTCTATAAAAATGGCATCCCTTGTGCGGGAAGAGAGTTTGCAGGCAAACAGAAAATGCGTCATATCGAAAAATGTAAGCTTACTTTTTGTAAAAACTGAATTGTTGCAATCAAAACCACACAAAAACATCATCTTTATCCAAATTTAATAAAAAAAAAAACACCCTGACATGTGAAATGGCATCCCTTGTGGGGAGAGATATTACAGGCAAACTGAAAATGCGTCATATCAAAAAATGTAAGCTTATTTTTGTACAAAAACTAAATTGTTGCAATCAAATAAACAAAATGTCAAAAACATCCTGACCACATGTCAAATGGCATCCCTTGTGGGGAAAGTTTTTTCTTTTTTGGCTCTGTTGGACAGATATTGTTTTCTATAAACTAAAAAAGATGATAATTTGATATGTAAGCTAAATTTCGTGTGAATACACAAAAATATTACGTTTAAAGAATGAGAATGTACATCAGAAATTTTAAAATATGGCAAAAATTTGTAAATTTGAAAAATAAATATAAGTCCATATAAGGAGTGCCATAAAAACATGATCTATAGATAAGCATTTGATGGAGTAAGAAGTGGTATCAGGGAAGTAAAATTCTCTCGAGTACATCTGGCATATTAAAAGATCAGATTTGGATTAAGATTGGGAAGATTTGGTTAAAATTACAATATGATAATTATATTTAATAAAAATATAGTCAAAACATGACTCTTACATTCCATCAATGGCATGAATATTCGTCACTATGATATATTTTTTTTAATATTCGCCTTGTCTATTTTATAATATATAGAAAGAAGTGTGGCATTTTCAGTAATATTATATTCAAATTACGAGTATTACATAATGTATACACTTTGCTATTTTTATATTTATTATTTTGGAAAATATGCAGCTTTAAGCTCTAAAGAAATAAGTAAATATATAAAATAAATTTATGGTAAGGCGAATTGTTTTTGAAAATATATGGATTATTATAGTGATTAATGATACCTTACACAATACACATGATATATTTGCCATTAAAAAATTTACAAAAATTAAATCTTAATAAACATTTAATCGATAAAATTCTCAGTATTTTTTGTAAATACTATAGTGAACAATTTTAAGTGATATAATTTCAGACATAGAAATGATATATTATTTATACATTTTTTTAGTAATATATTACTGAAAAGCTTAAAAATACAAATACATTTTTTCACTATAGTGAAATTGTAGTTTTCAGGAATTTTATTTTTGAAATCTATAGTTTATATTATCACTCAGATTGTGAACCATATCACTATCCATTAAAACATCACTATAAATATTGAGTGATAGATATTGCTAGTACCTGCAATTTCTAGTATCTGAGCTTATAATTTTTATTCATTTTCACTTTTGGGATCACTTTTGCAATGAAACTAATATCGACAATTTTTTATATAAAAAATTCATAAATTTTTTTTTAGTTTTTCGCATTCAAAATTTAATTTTAATACTACGATTGTCTTTTATATACAGTTGTATTAAAGAAAGGATTTTTTTTTCAAAATGTATCTAAATCTAATATCTAATATTTACTTCTTTTTGACCGTTGATTTTAACAAATTTGAAATTTAGGAACAGGCTATTCGGTCAACAAAAATAAATACTTTCGCCTGAGCCTGTGGTTCTAGCTTTAGCCAGAACTTTCAAATAAAGTGTCTACTGATTTACTCCTATACCGACAAGAGTTGCACTATTTCTAGACGTCATCAGTGGAGATGGATAACACTCTCCAGCTAGAGCCTATAATATTACAAAAGTATTCACTTTAAAATAATTTTAAACGAAAATGAAGGATTTGGAAATAAAAAAAAATAATAAATGTTTTAATATTCAGCAAAACACATTGAATTTGGATAATCTTTATCAAGATTTTTTTTTAATAATAATTAATTTGTTTTTCCATATTTGTAAACTCACCTGATGATGATGTTAAATTGATATCGAAACGTCGTGAAATAAATACTAATTTAATTGTAAAATTAAAATAAAAAAAAATGCAATTTAATTCTTTTTAGATATAACTAACAAATTAGCTAATATCTAATATTTTTTGTATACATTTTAGACCACAGCTGTGTTTATTTATTTATGTTAATATTAATTTTTTTATCACAAAATTCAAAAAAGTATGAAGTAGCGATTTTCAAGCGTATTGTAGGACAAACTTTGTATAGCTTTGGCTATAATATTGGCCGTTATATATTTTTTATTCAAAAAAAATTGATAAATTTGTAAACTTTAATTTATAGAAAATTTAAACTTTCGTAAAAAACAGAAAACAAAATATCTATCGCCTTTAATTTGAAATTTAAGTAGATGTTAATTAAATTTAAAAAAATTAAATTCGAAACACTTTCAAACAATTACTTTAAAAAGAGTATTTATGCATAAACATTATATCCACACACACAAGTTGCACACAATATTAGATCCTTTTACACATATTTTTATAGTATCACATGCCGGATATGTGGTTTGGGGTTGGTTGATAAGACAATCGCATATACACATATGTATGTGAAATCCCTTAATTTTTTAATATGTTTTTTTCTTGTGTACAAACAAAAACCGGCAACCGCTTTCTGACAATATATACTATATGGGGAAAATTCAATACTTATGGGGCACAACATTTTATGTAAATAAGCATAAAACTTTTCAGAGGGTTAAAATGTTGGCCAAATCATTCTACTATGCATTATAATAATAATAATAATATCTTCTCTGGCATATAATACGGTTTGCGTTAGCAACCCCCCTTTTAATGTAATATGCCTATATATATATATATAGATGCGTTTATATATTGTTGGGTGTTTGGTTTTGGAGTCATTTTACAAATTTCGGTGATAAATAAATGGTTTGCATATATCACTAGTTTATGCGTTTGGGGAGTATTTGATATGCGATATTGTGTATAATATTTTGGGGGAGAATTAAGTTTAAAAAGAAAATTTAAGATAATGGATAAGCGTCGTTGTCGCAAGCTTTTGCTCATTTTTTTCGTTTGTCTTCTGTATACGTTTTGATGTGAACACTTTATATGACAGTGTTTATACATTTAATAATTTTAATTTATTTATACGTGCGATAATAACAAATAATAATAAATTAGATTGTATTATATATAATATATTCTACTGTAGATTATACATACAGTAAGCAGCATGAGTAATGAGAAACAATTTGTTTTGATGCGAAGGCGCGAACCTATTATTGGGTATATATAGGCAAACACATTGTTTTTTTTTAAAGAATTCAATGAAAAATCACATTACTTGTTAACTTTTTTCAACATACAATTTTAAAACCAAAATATGCGTATGTTTACAAAATATTTTTCATAATAATGATCTGTTTATATAAAAACATTTTTTTATGTTTTTGCGACTCTACACTGTATAGAGCGTATATACATTAATGCCTTGTGTATTTAACTGCATTAAATTATTATTATATAGAAACATTTTTATAAGGGTAGCATTAAAAGGTATATAAAACATCATGTTTATATATTTTATATGTAACATTATAAAAAATGTATAAAAATCGCAGTTATTATATGCGCCTATTATTTACATTATATATATAGAGCATC
Source organism: Diadocidia ferruginosa (assembly GCA_027564275.1). NCBI lineage: Eukaryota > Metazoa > Arthropoda > Insecta > Diptera > Diadocidiidae > Diadocidia > Diadocidia ferruginosa. The sequence continues at coordinate 8,187 of JANSTW010015563.1, read as the reverse complement.
ATGGGATTATGTTCAATTATTTTTAATATCAAATTGGCATTAAATTTATAATCTGCTAAGGTTTTTTTTCCGTTTGCTAACTGAGAATTCGGATTTGAATGAAATAGAATTAGGATTAAATTTTGTATATTTTAACTATATAGAAATTATTTTTGTCTTAAGGCTTATATAAATATTTTACAATATTATTTACTTATAAAAGTTTTTCACCGCATTGTTTTTGTTCTATCAGTTATTCTGTTAGATATGTCAGATCATATTGGAAGGGAAACTTTATGTATTATATTTTAAATAATTAAATTTTACGCAGATGTCTCAGCAAATATTATGTATACAGTGGCGGCCGCGGTATTCAAAAAATGGCATATTATAATAAAATAGATCTTTGTTTATTTTGATTTTCAAAAAGATACTCAAATATATTGACTGACTGATTGTGGGACTGACTGAATGTTGGACTGACTGACTGAAATTAATTAATTTGAATGCAGAATAAATTTGCGCCTGTGTGAAGGCAGCAACTTTTTTCTAGCTTTCGAATTAAATGGAACGCCACACAGCTTTATAAAAAAACTTGTTTGTTTTTTACATAATTTTAGGCGGTTCTAATAAAAAATTGTAAGCTTTTACACAAAAAACGCATGAGTTACTTATTATTAATTGATATTTAGCAACTTATTTATTTCCCGATATTCATATATGTACATAGTTGTAAAAACTTAAAATAATAATAATAAAATTAATTATTCTAAATATCCATGAAAAAGATACAAGTAAAATTAGAATAAATTAAAGTAATTACGTTCCTATATTGTGTCAAATATTTGAGTATTTTTAATCAAAACGTAGACTCTCTTAGCCCCATATGTAGCACCGCCCTGACACTTTATATAAAATTATACAATAAATAATCCAGTTAACATTGTATATATAAAATGTTATAATCTAGTCAGCTATAATAATAATAAAATTACCTTTTATTTAAGTATAGTCCTTATTCGATGTTAACAAATAAATGTCCTCAATATACCCTGATAGTATATATATATAACTGGCCTAACTATAATATGCGAAAAGATCCCATATTATCAATATTTATTTAAATTAAAATCAATAAAAATTTATTGAATTTATAAAATCGCTTCCACGCATATAATATTAAAATTAGAAGACCCTTTTATATTTATATGGTTAAATCAAACACCCATACAATTAAATCGTCTCGGATAAAACTCCTTGAATTAATTATACATTATGTTATATAGAATATGAACTATAAACCTTTAAAAAGCTAATGTTATATTATATATACCTATACATTTTAAATATGTATTATGTTTCCATTTATGCTATATATAGAACATATTATAATCCTGTATTGATTGGATCTATCCAAAAATTTATTATATTGATGAGAAGAACCCTCTCACATATCGTTAATATTAATATATATTAAAAAGGGACATCCGATTCAAATTAAATGTATAATATAAAATTATATATGAAATTCTGTTTGTTTAGGCACAAGCTGATATATGCAACATATACTGTTTTATCAGTGGCGAGTGGTGGATTTTTTTGAGTAGTCAGCAAAAAAAAAATTGTAATCCATGTACATTGTACATGATGTACAAGTACAATGTACATATTGTTAGTTTATTTAATGACAAACTAAGATTTTAATTGTATTGAAGTATTTTTTATAAGAAATTAGTTCAATTTAAAATATTTTAATTATTTTAAATATTTGAAATCTAAATTTTCTTTAGAATCATTTAAAACATATAAATGTTTTCAGAAAAAATCAGCATAGCCAAAATGTCTTTATATTATATGGAATTTTCCAACCGAATTGTCTACAATTAAAAATATTGTATTTCAATATATCTCAATAACCGCAGAACAACAATTTTTGGCATTTAAAAAAAGTTGTCGAAAATTTTAATTTGAAAAAGTTTTACTCCTTACAAAACAAGTTGATTTCAAAAAGCTAATTTATCATGTAAATTCGGTAAAGTATGCACTATAAGTATAGCAAAATCATACTTTTGGTTGTTATAATGTAAAATATATTATAAAATACAATGAATGTTGCAATGGCAACAACGTGTCATGACATAAAACCCAAAAGCTTTTAAAAGCTTTTTTATATTTTTTCCTAATTCAAAAACCGACATAGCACCCAAAATAAAAAATCATCGCATTGCTTTTAATTTTAAGAAGGAAAATTTTTACGGTTTTTAGCAAAGATAAAACCAATAAATATTTTTCGTGTGATTTAAGTGGTTTAAAGGTTGTTAAAGCTTTTGGGCGGTATATTTTTGAATTTTATCGGTTTTTAGCAAAGACACAAACCCATAAAAACTTTTCATATGATTTAAATGGTTTTAAGTTTGTTAAAACTTTTAGGCGTTATGTCTTTGGATGTTATGTCATGTCACCTTAGTTGTCAAAATTACAATTATTGTGCATTTTTCAAATTACAATCTATTTTCTGTCTATAAGGGTTTTGTAAAAAAATTCTGATAATTCATTATTTTCTCAAATTTTTTTGCAGATCCCTCGCCACTGATGCTGTGTACTGTAACAAAAATCTATAACAGACTAAAAACCAATCATATATTTAAACTTGAGTACATTTTGAGTACCATTACACCTATCTCGCAACATCCTTGATGATATATGTATGTGCTGCTGCATAAAGGAACATTTCCCTTTTTGAAACTGTATACAACAACTCGTCATATTATTATTTAATTTTCTACGTACAAAAAGCCACACAAATACAAAATACGTTTATATTAATATGAAGCACGACGACTACACAGCGTATTTAAATCATTTTCAAAAGCCACTTGAATTTGAATTAAGAAGGAGAAAAAAATAGATGTCACGTGCTTCTGAATTAAATATTTGCATTTTATTAAAATATATTTGTTAGATTGTGTATATCCAGCCAGAGTCTGTATGTTTTGTAGCTTGTTATATATAGGATGCTAACAAAATGAACGTATACTTTATCATGTAGAGGTGAATGCCATATTATTATTATAAGTCTCTAACAAAGTGACAAAACATAAATTAAACTAAAAGATCCTATATATATAGAGAGATGTCTAAGGTAATTTATTTACCCATATATGGGATAAAATAAATTTTATGCAAAATTAACAGCTTGACAGAATAATTACACAGGCGATTTACTCACACTTTTGCATATATACGAACATGCATAACGTTTAGATTTATGCGATAATTGATTAACTTTTGCATAACGCAAATTAAAAGTCAAAATATTAAAATTAGTTGAGTTTTTTCTCTGATTTTTTTTTTTCGAAGACAACGCGTCTGGCATATTTTAATGAAATTTTGATAGAAAGATATATTATTAGATTGCATATAATAATTTTATATAGCTGCACAAATGTCGCATGTATATAAATTATCTAATAAAGATTTGATTATACCCAGAATATAATTGCTATATCTCTTTAAAATAGACCATCTGAGACCAGACAAGGGGAAGATTTAAAAAAATCAAATCAAAAAATGTTTGTATTTCTTTTTAAATATTTAAATCTAAGACTTATTCAATTTTCTTTTTTGATTATATATTTTTAAGAATTTTCAAATATAACTTAAAGCTATGGCTTCCATAGAGACGTATAGCTTTAGTGAGTCTCATCCAAATTCTATCATATTTACAATTTACCTAATTCAAATAAAATAATTTTCATTTTCATTCAATTTTAAAATAATTTAAACTTAACTTCAAAAAAGCTTATTACTTCTTATCAAATCACATACAATTTTGTGAAACTTTAAAATTAAATTAAAATTGGAAAAACGCGAAGCTTTTTTGCACTATTTCTTGGCGACAAATTATAGATGAGATTTTAATTGCAAATAAACAAAAAAAATTATCTATTTGACAGATTATATTGAAATTGTCGGCATTAAGGGTTACAGTATTTCGAAAATTTTGACTATAGTATAAATCCAGGCGAATATAATAATAATTATTATTATAATTAATCCTATATCTCTCTTGTATATATATAAACACATGGTGTTAGAACTGTTTAATTAAAGTTTTTTTTAGATTTTTATAGAAGCCTTTTTTAACACTTATATAGAAATTTCATCTATAGACCAAATAAACCTCAATGTGCTCCAACAATAATAATTTATCCGAATTTTTTTTATTGAAAATTTATGTTGATTTTGTTGTTGTATATGAAATCACATCCTAAAAATTGGTTTATGTCAGTGCTTCTATAGTATTATTTCAGTCAACAGCATGTTCAATAAAAATAATTAAAATGAATTGTTAGAGCGCATTGAGGTGTATTTGGCCTATAGATGTGATTTCTATATAATTGGACATATTAAAGCTAAAAAAAAATTAAGGATGTTCTTTAAAATATTATTTTTTCGAAAATCGTTTGCTTATATAAATCACTCTATATTATTAAAAAAAAAATCGTCTCTATATAGAATCTTAAATGATTTTAAAAATACTTTCAAATTTTCCAAATAATTTGCAATACATGTAATATGATATTACTTTAGTCAAGAGCATGTCAAATTATATAGCCATTTTATGCAGAAGCAACATAATTACAAATTTTACAAAGAAATGAAAAGAACCAACCAAATGGCATATTGAAATGTCATAATTTGTATACATTCATTAGTTTTTAATTCCAAGTATTCCAAAAATAATATCCGAATCCTTTCAAATATTTTACATATTATAGAACTATACTACATCATACTTCCGCTTTTATGTATCTTTTATGAATAAAGCAATGTTATTCTAAGGTATTATTAGATTAATAAATATACGTATAACCCAGTCAATTAACATAGTTCATTAACATGGATAAACTTTAGTGTTTATATATTATTTAGCCTATTACACATCTTGTGGGTAAAGCATCTATTATAATATAGTTACAATATATATAATATTATGTTTGGCGTATATTATCATTATATGGTTATAAAATGTTTATCCGGAAAAGCAGGGGAAAACAAAGAGCTATACATAAAATAATATTCCCTATATAGCTCTAGGTACAAATTAACCTGCTTTGCGAACACACACATCAAATTCATCTAACTAAATACAAAATTTGAATGCGTTTTCTTCGTATAGTTCACTTCCTTTTTATTTTCCCGAATATTATTTATATACACATTTCCTTGTGTTATAATTTACTTTATATCTTTTTGAGATTTTCTTCACCCTTCTTTAAATATGTTAAAATTTTGTCTGTCGTCTTTGTCAGAAAATTGTTGTATATTTTTTTACTATTATAAATAGTTGAATAAACACTGTGTAGCTATATACAATTTATGTAAATGTAGCAGGAACCACAAAGTGGTTTTACCTTATCGTCTTTGCAGACAATGTTTATTTTAGGAGCAAATTTTCCATAAGCCCTTGTTGTTTATTGAAAATATACATAATATAAACAAATATCGAAAATATTTGTGGTTTTAAAGAATTTAGTGTATAGTTTTAGTTTTCCGAATAAATTTTCTTGTGTAAAGCAAAGTTAATATTTATAGATTATAGACTCAATAATCCATTCCTTAGGTATTTTGTAATTTATTTTTAGCAAAAAAATACAAACAACATATACCTACACTATATAAACATTTAAAAACATGCATTCAGTTTTATTCAAAATAAAGTTTTTTCTTCAATTAAAAACCGGTCGGTTAGAACAAAGCGTACCATTGTTCGCACAGGTTATATATTATACCACAGAGAACAGAATATATCAGAGAATTCACGCCATATATAAAAATAATCCACTTTTTTCGGGTGGACCCACGATTTTGAGGCTTTATAAAATATTGTAATAATAATATATTTTTCTACAATATTTGCTGAAATGTTAACTTTTAATGTTAAAAAAAATTAAGTCTGTAAATATAACAAATACTAATATATTAGTATAATCATTCTAATGTTCGCTGTAGGTCCATAGGGAAAATGGATTATTTTTTATATAAGACGTGAAATCTCTGTTATATTCTGTTCTCTGTGATTATACAAATCAATGTATATGCATTCAGCACTTGTAACTCGTTTCGATATCTATACGTCCCATCATCAGTATATTTACTTTGGAAGCAGGAATTTAAGTTCAACGGAAAGTTATTCTCATTTCAAAAATGCAACACTAACTGTAGCAATAAACAGAAAAACTCTATAAATAATTTATTTAAATGCTAACAATATAGTCGTCGCCATATAAAAAATAATTAATTAATTAATTGTATCTCTTGTAAAAGTTTATAAAAACTTTTCTATATAATATAAGTCTAAAATAAAATTGCCCAAGATTTAGCAATATATAATTGTGCGAACGTTAAAAATTTCAAAATATTTTGACTTTGAAAATCCCTCGACAAAAACCCTCTAAATTTATGCGAAAACCACGGGTTGATCGAATGAAATGTTTACTGTTAGTACTGCGCGTACTAAATTTATATGAAACATTCGTCGGAAAAACTTGAACAAGGAAAATTTATACATATAGTAAATATAATAATATAACAAACCAGTAAAAAAATATGTCGTTTTTTTATTTGATATAATTTTTAAATACCCTATAAACACTGTGAGAAAAATGGGGGTGCTTTTTTTTGTTCTCGGAAATTTTATAGATGAAAAGTGGTCATAGATAAGAAAAAAAAATACAGTGATGTTAATCAATTTTATCGAACAACACAAAAGTATTTAATTTTAAAATCAACATCGTTTAATTGGGGACGTGACATATAACACTCAAATACATAAAGTCCAAAAGCTTTAACAAGCTTAAAACCGATAAAATCTATTAATGGTTTGTGTCTTCGCTAAGAACTGCTAAAAATCGATTAAATTTCCCTTCTAAAAATTATAATCAAAGCTATGGATTTATATTTTGGTTGCTTGGGTTTGAGAATTAGAAAATATTAGAAAAGATCTTATGAGCGTTATGTCTTTGGGTATTATGTCATATCGTGCGTTTGGAATTTGGATTAGAAGTCGAAATGACAAATATGTAAAATTCTGCTCCTTTCGGATCCTCTCCAAACTTTGTACGAATTATTCTCCTTTACCAATGTGTAATTTTTATGATGTTCACAAGCCCTCCCTCTTTTAAGTGTATTTTACTTACTTAATTAACTTAAGGTCAAAATATGTTCGTAGAGACTATTATAAGTATATTTTCATCATGCATAGATACAATATGCATCATAATTACATATAAAAAATCCAATTTATTTTCAATTTTATGACAGTACATTGAATTATTTTCATACAAATTTGTTAGTAAATTTTAAAACATTTAAATAAAAGAGTAATTTTTTAATGGTATCCGAATTCTCCCATATATGTTTCCCTTTCAAATGGAAATTTTTTGTTGATGTGCCAGACAAATTTATAAATATTTTCGGTAAAGAGTAAACTGGACTTTACACACTTTTTCATAAAAATTTGATGATAAATTAAAAAAAAAATATATCAAAGAGTAATTTTTGAATTCTATTTCCCTTTCAAAGGGTATATTTTTTCAGTACTACGTCGGTAAACTGAACTCTAACCTTAATTTTCATACAAATTTTAGAAATTTTATGTTTGGAGATTTTAAAACATTTAAATAATAGTAATTTTAAAATGTCCTCTCAATTATCTCACAAACATTTCCCACCCTTTCAAAGGGTATTATTTCAGTGCTGCGTCGGTAAACTGAACTTTACCCATAATTTTCATACAAATTTGTTGGTAAACATATAAAAATTATTGAGAAATTTAAAAAAAAATATTAAATTTCGAATGGTCTCACTGCTTAGCTTGATTAACAAACTCATTTCTGTCTTTTTTTGACATTAAAGTCATTTTTTGTATTTTAACTTTACCGAAAAGTGAATTTATGACTTTCAAAAAGTCACCGATTTTTTATTCATGACTTGAAACTCATTTGTATAGAAAAATCCCATACAAATTAATTGGGAAATTTTAAAGCATTTAAACAAGAGAGTATTTTTTTAATGGTTTTATTTGTTGGAGTATAAACAAATGTTCTCCTTCAATTTAATTATTAATTAATTAATTATAATTAAATTCTACCCCTATTTTCATAAAAATTTGTACGGAAATTTTAAAACATTTATATTAAAGAG
>JANSTW010015562.1:0-27009 GCA_027564275.1 Diadocidia ferruginosa | reverse complement strand
TTTTGGCGGAAGTTTGACCCTTCTCTTCACCTGTATGTCTGTGTCTAAAAGGCTGAAGTTACCAAAAATAATACAAAAAAAAACTTTTATTTTTTATTTTATTTTTGTATCACTATATGTAATTTGTTATGAGAAAAAATCTCATGGGGGGGGGGTTTAACCCCTGTAACCCCCCACTAAATACGCCACTGCTAGAGGTCAGTTGCGATATTTCATATAAACAGAATATGGAGATGCCTAAAGCACCCGACCCAAATTATCAATTATATATATTTCTTTAACTTTAAATACATATTTTAGTAAGTTAAATTTAAGACCCAAGGGTAGCCCCCAAACTATAAAATATGGTGTTGTGGAATATTTTTTAACAACAAATTTCGCTGCGCGGCAATTTTAAATTATACATAAACATACCTCACCAGGAGCACACATTTTGGATTTGTCTAAGGCCTCCGAAGACCATAATACGCCGCTGATAAAGGTTACTATTGGTCCATATTAAATGGTTGTACGAAAATTTACTAGTATAGTCTTATCTACTAAAAAAAAATTGCCCCCCAAGCAATTTCCGAAACGACGCCACTGATTGTATTAAAGATACACATTAAACACACACACTGTGTGTAGGTAAAAACATCATATTATTATTATTTTATATCATCAACAACATATAAAGTAAATAAATATTATTAATTATTATTATATTTTGTATAAAGTTTCAAAAATGTTTTTGTTTTTACATTTTGGAAAACAAAAAAACAATGACAATAATACCCGCATTATTAATTAAAGCTATTTTCATTCAGATTTAATTAAATGAGAGAATGTTAGATTGTGTAGTAGATGCAGTTTATTGTATTCATAAATTGTGGTGACCGTTCATATAGTCATTAAACTGACCGTTCATAATAGATATGAAGCAGTATTTTTCATCAAGGAAATTAAGTTATCTGATGAAAATGGTTTCATCGACAATTCCCCGAAACGATAGCTGCCTCGCTATTTACAACCTAACAATGAATTACATTTCACATCAATGATTAAACAAAATTTAATAACTTCAACAATTTAAATAATTATTTCAAAATTAAATTTTGTTTTTTTAATTATGGTTGAAAACCACTAATATATTTTTTTTTATTTTAATCGTATGTACTTAAAAAACAATTTTATGGAAAACATTTTTTTTTGTGATTTGTGGTTCTCGAGTTACAAGATGGTCAAAATCGCCGAAAATCACGTGCAGTGTTAATATCGAACAGCTGCCAAAAAAATAAGTTTAAGTATTTACGCGATTGAAACAAAATATATATAAGATATTAACAACGTTATCTCAAAAATGTCGAAAAAGATAGGTTTTGAAATATTTTCATAATTAAAAATGGCTGCCAAATATTAAAAACAAAATTTGTTTTACTGATTTTCGTCGAAAACCACAAATCACAAAATTGTTTTCTATTTATTTTTAATTAGCACACTATTAAAATAAAAAAAACATAATAAATAAAACATCACTTCCAAAAGTGTGCGAAAATCCGTAATTTTCATCTATGTAATTAAAAAAAAAAAAAATTGGCGGGGCAAATTTTTTCGGCGAATTGTCGTTATAAAGAACTGACGTTTCGTTGAACGGAGAATTTAATTTTCACGAAATTGTTTAAATTGTACATTTGAGGAACTGTCGTTAATAATATTGTTGGTACACCATAAAAATTACATAAAAATGAGTATCTATATACATAATATAAACATAATTTCATAATTGTTTCTCAAATAATTTATTTTATGATAGAAAAAATATTTGTTTTGAATTGATTTTATAAATTTCCTATAAACGTTTTTTTATGTATTTTTGTACAGAAGTCGATGACATCAATTTATTTTATATCGAAGAGACGGACAAATTATTTTATAAAGTAAAATGAGAATAATTAAAATAAATAAATAAATTTCTTTATACAATTTAGATAAGATTAGAAAAAAGTTATATATCAATTCTGCGTAGCGGTTAAAAATGATAATTATTTGTTTTATGAATACTCAAATAGAATTTATTATTGATTGTTTGATTGGCTAGGTCAATCTCTTTGGATTATTTTACGGTACGTTTAATGTAAAGTGAAGCACGAATTTTTGCTTTACATTTTGCTGTGTGTGCATTTCCCCAGTTGCAATATTACAAAATCGTCGCAAAAAAAAATTGTAGTTTTTAAAAATATACGTTTATGAGATCTTTCAATAACGTTTTTTAGTAGGTCCATGCATAAATATTAACTTAGGGTTTTTTAGAAGTGGAATTTCGACATTTATTATATACTAATGATATTAAAAACTGTAAAATCGAGAAAAAAAACATAAATTTTTTGGCGTTTTTTCTAGGGGGAAATCATGGGACAAGCGTGCGGAAATAATTTTGGAAATCAGAAATCATCATCAGAGATCAGAAATCATGGAAATCATTTTCGGAAATCACGGAAATCATTTTCGAAAATCAGACATCATTTCGGAAATCACGGAGATCATTTTCGGAAATCACGGAAAACATCATTTCAGAAATCAGAAATCATTTTCGTAAATGAGAAATCAGAAATGATTTCGGAAATCAGAAATCATGGGACAACATTTTTGCTAGTGGTTTACCCCTCGCGTTTTTTTTAAATAAAAAAAGGTAGTTTTTATTTAAAGATTACTATAGATTTTGATTAAATTTCAATTTCGGTACAATGAAGCTATGGGGTGTTTTTTAAATAAATATGAAGAGACAGTAGTACAATACCTATTTTTTCAATTGATTCAATTGATGAGAAAATTATATAAAAAATTTAAAAATAAAAAAAAAATCAAAGCAGGGGACAGCCTGTATTTTTTTTTATAGAAAACATTTGTATGTACTGATAATAAATTTTGGTTCGGCTCATTTCCATCAAAATTTGTACACTAATTTAACATCTTTTTACATTATTTAAATTAGTTTTTCGAAAAAAGCGTCAAAAATTAAAATGCTGGGAATTATTGTTGTCAGAATTAGGGTAGGAATGATAGTAATTTAATTATTTAAATAATATGTTTATTAAATAAATTGAGTTAGTAAATGTTAGTTAAAATTTATATTGTTTAAAAGTACGAGAATTTTTTGTTGAAAATATTGAAGGCAAATATTAAGGTTTCACGGGAAGTAAGGCAAACATTTAGAAAAATAGTGCAATTTTCAACCTTACCTCCTTTGAATCCCCCAAACTTTCTTTTGTAATTAAAAAAAATACATTTAATTATTTCTTTTTAAAAAAATGTAAGATAAATTGGGGTATGCACAAGTTAGTTATAATATGACACAATTTTTTACGATGCTATCTACAACAAAACAACACTAAAATCGAAATTTGCCTTTTTTGTGTCGTGTATCAGAACATCTTTCTTTCTCTTGTGCTTATTATGTCTATCAATGAAGAAACAATCGTCCCCTTTTGGTATCTAAAACTTTTAAAGTTTGAACCCCTGAACTGTTTCACTGCCACTAACAAAATAATACAAGGAATGACTCAATAAGGGGATTGCTTCTCCTACATTATATAGAGTTCTTGCTGAATGCGCTGTAAACAAATCCATTGGGTAAGTAAAATATTCTGATTAATTTGATAGTAAATGATGGGCAAAGTGAAATGTCCATGCCAAATTTAATTTTACATACAAAGTGTTACAGCGAAATAAAATTATTGGCCCTATATTTATTTCCATTTAAAGACAATTTATTATTTATAGGATATTGAACTCGTTTTTAGCCAAAATATCATAAAATCATACAAGATTTGTTGCAAATTAATCCAATATTTCATAAAGGTTTTCTACATTATGTAGACAGCTGATGTTGAATAAAAAAGTTGGTTTTAAACGAGATTTTAAAGGAATTATCGAAATGGTTTGGATTTTGGATTTTTAGTCTTTATAAAAGTTGCAAAAGTTTTTCAAGTTTGAAAAAAATATTAAGTAAACTTATGCAATTACAGTCATACATAACTTGAACATGGTTAATATTGAATGGTAACTAATCGAAAATATGGACTGTCTGGGTAGCTTCAAAGGAACCCTATGTTTAACCCTGCATATTTATTTGGTTTACATTTTTTTGTTGGATTAAAATGTCTATTTTTAGCAAAAGGATATGTTTTTGTTATATATTTATGCTAATTATTCATGTAAATCATCGATAAAGAAATAAGTAAGTTATTTCTAATTCTATGGGGTAAATTTGTATGCAAAATAGTATTACTTACAATTGGGTACATTGTCACGGATTTTTCGGATTTGCGCAACTTGTAATAGATTTATTAAATTAAATTAAGTAATTAACTATATTAAATTATGATAAAATGAAATAATTTTTAAATATTTAAAAATCGCGCACTTTTTTAATTAAACTGGAGCAACGAGGTGTCACAAACGCAAAACAAAACAAAGATGGCTACGCATAAATTTTGGTCAAGCCATACGATTAAAAAAACTTAATTTTAGGGTACCTACCTCCTCAAATTCATCCTTTACATCAACTGCCGAGAACACAAACATCTTGGACATTGGATATATGCCCGATTCCATGATGTTATTAAATTAATTTCCACTAAAAAACTGCATTCATATGCAGAGCTAATCGAAAATTATACGTGTGAGCTCTTGATAGCATATCGGCACAAACCCGTTTCACAACGCAACACCTCACGGCATTTTGTTTTGCTCATGACATTTCGATGGAACTGCATTACCGACATGCGTTTAGAAAGTCTGGCGGACATATCATGAGTAAATATTTGGAGGGTGATTCAAAAAATATTTTCAAAATATTGATTCATGGCACAAAAACAAATTATCGTATGTACAATTTTTGAATTAGCTGAGTTTTTGTTATTTATTATATTGATCGCTGACAAAATAAACTTTGTACGTTTAAATTTTGGCTTTTCCAGATTTTAATTGATTACAGGAATTTACACAAAAAATTTACCTTCTGAGAAAAGTGTTTTTTATATTTAGATTCATTTTAGGTCGCTATGAATATTTAACGAAAATGACATTCTATATATATCAAATGCGGGATTAGTTATTTTTGAGTTATGTGGTCTAAAATTCAAAAATCAGTTTTAAGATTTTTTTGAAAATTTTGATTTGTTATATAGTATCTCGATAACGGTTTTTTTACGAAAAAAATAATGTCATTTTTGTTTAAGCGACCGAAAATTAATATAAAAAACGTTCTTTTTTTTTGGTACAGCTACTTATAAGTAAAAAAATTTAAAATAGTATTATATAATTTATATATTAAATAATACTGAATTACAATTAATAATTTTAAAATTAAAAACGACTAAAAACATCTGAAATTGTATTTAAAAGTACATTCCATCCAGTTCCACAAATATTATTATTATCTTCGTATTCAATAGACCATACCATAACTCCAGCCAAATTATTGTTCACAGCATATTCTGATTTTACTCTTATGGATTGATCATTATCGTACGAAATCCATGAACCGTCTTTCGAAGCAATAACTGCTTGTCTATCTCTGTCATACTCAATAGTCCATCCACCTTCATTGATAAGTGAACAAATTTGAAAGTACATAACAAAGCCGTCATATGGACCAGGTCCATTTGTTGGTGCACCAATATAATTCCATTGACTGTTCTGTAAATTAAATGATTTTCCATAGAAAGCAAGACCAAGCAATAGCTTTTGTGGATCAGCACCGTTATTGATCCAATTCTTAATTGTAGCATCAACACTTAAATCTGGATCTGGGTCAGACCTATGTGTATACAACGGTGCATTATGACCAGTTTGACCATCCCCATAATAACTATACTCGTATGTCATCAAAATTATATAATCCAAGTATTTGTTCATTTCTGGTACATTGTAACTGGAATCAATCAAATATGGATCAGCACCAACGGCTGATGTAATCAAGAATTTACTGCCAAATTTTTCACGAAGTTCACGAAAAAAATCAATGAGGGACACCTATTTTAATGAAAATTAATTAAAGCTAAACATAAAGTCATAAATGCAGTAGAACTTCTATACATAATCTCTAGCAGCCCCACCACGTTCTGCTGGATATTCCCAATCAAAATCCAAACCATCGAAACCCCATTGTAGCAGAAAATCATAAATTGAATTTACCAAATGAGTGCGTTTCGTATAATCATTGATAACGCGTGAATATCTGTCTGATCCTTCATCCCAACCGCCCATCGACACGAGAACTTTCAAATTTGGATTTACAAGTTTTAATCCAACGAATCTTGTAAAACCGCCTTAAAAGACAATATATTTTTAGATTTAATTAAATATCTAAAACTTATATAACTATACCAAGTTCAAGATCTGCCCAAGTGTCCAGAATATTAACGGTACCATCCTCATTTATTCCAATAAATGCATATGTAATGTGAGTAAATTTAAGTGCATCGATTTCATCAATTTGAAAACTTTTCTCATTGTATATGGCCCCACTGCTATAATAACCATATATTATATCTATAAAATATTTATTTACTTGTTATTAAATTCTTATCAAAAAACTAATGTATAGTTCAATATACTAACTTGTTTCAGCATTAGCTACAGCTAAGGTTACTAAAAATGCCACAACACCAATAATTTTCATCTATAACTATTATGTTGTTAAAACTAAGGCGGTTGTTTTAGTGAATGTATAAATTTTGAAAATTAAAATTTATTTTATTTTTGTAAAGTTCCTATAAAATTCATGAAAAGATAGCTATAGCATCGAAACTTAATCGCTAGTTTTATTTTGTATAAACAGTAATTTGGCATTTTTTCCCATTTTGTAAATTCGAAAAAAATTGGAAGTATAATTATTATAGAAACCTAAAATCTACCTGCGTGTGCCTTATAAATTTGTTATTTTTTAGAAAGAGAAGCGTTTTGGTAAAAATTGTTTCATTGAGTATAAAAATTTATCAAAAAAATTCACTCAAATCTATAATAAGTTTATATTTTTAGAATAGTGTAAATAAAAATAAAGTTTATTACCTTTTCAATAATCAATTATTAGACTGTCGAAATACGTATACGTATACAAAATTATATATAAAGCCTATAAATAATAGCAAATATATTATATAAGCATATAGAAAATAATTATTATAGCAATTAAGCCATCAAAATTAGTTGCGAATTTTTATAACATAAGTATACCACTTCTATTAATTTAATTATTATAAACTTTGATGTAAAAAACAAACGTAAATAAAAAAGTGCAATATTATATAAAAACTAAACAAAATATTATAAACACAAAACTTCAAATTATAACTGATAGTTGTTATAAATAAAATTACAAACCAAATGCCAACACATTCAGTGTTGACATTTTTCGGATGTTATAAATGCTAATAGGTTAAAGCATACTACTACAAAAATAATAAAATTTATATGCGATTTACTGGTTCGCTAATTTTGTATATAATATAATTATTACATATATCATAGAAACTAGTAGTTATTAAATAGTTTAGTGTTTTTGAAAATAAATTAGTAATTCCTACAATTTATAAACTATAAATTAAAAGCAAGCCACATTTTTAACGTATTAATACAAGCGGCGCGTAAAGGACGATAATTCAATTTTTTTTCAATTTACGGTGTTTTTACGCTAAGTGTATATTCTGATTTTTGAATTATATTTAATTATTCTGTTGTATTAATATATAATTTTTTCTTTAAAAGAAATGCCAATTTAAAGTAAATAATTAATTTGCTATTTGGGCATCACTATATTGAAGCGCACACATTTGTAAGTTAATATATTTTAAAATAAAAACACATTTTTTGTAAATAATTATGTATTGCGCATCATCTGCTATTGCTAGGGCTATTGACATCAACTTAAATTGTATACGATATTTGTCACTGTCTTATTTATGGTATATTAAATTGGGAAATATTATTTTTACGTGCCTTATTCATATTATATATGCGATAGTATATATATTGGATAAAGAATTAAAGGACTACAAGATAAAATTTTATTTGTTTCTGCGTCTGTCTGTCCGCAAAATATTTTAAACAATACAAGCAATACATAATAGAAAACCTAATATATCGTATAATAGACCATATAGTTTTGATCATTTTCTCTCGTGATAAACTTGTGGGGTAAAGCATGTAAAACAATAACCATTTCAATCCACAATTAAGCATGCAGCGCTAAGTTATTTTTACTGAAAACTATTACCGAACTTTTGTATACTAAGTCTCTTGTCTATTCACATTCTAATTTATTTAAAAAGACATAACAATAACTTATGCCAATTCTTATTTACTAGTAACATAATTTTTTGTTTAATTAATTTAAAAGAATTTTGTATTATTAAATGATTAAACAATTAATTTTTAAATTATGCTTATCATTTAAATTTAATTATAATTATTACTTATAACATCAAAAACAGCATTTAAAAGTACGTTCTTGCCATTACCACAAACATTTCTATTATCTTCGTAATCAATAGCCCATATCATAACACCAGCTAAATTATTGTTCACAGCATATTCTGATTTGATTCTTACGGATTGATCATTGTCATATGAAATCCATGAATTATTTTTAGAAGCAGCAACAGCATGTCTACGCCAATCATATTCAACAGTCCAACCACCTTCGCTGATGAGTGAACACATTTCAAAGTATGTAACAAATCCATCATATGGTCCAGGTCCATTTGATGGCGCACCAATATTAGTCCAATCACTGTGCTGTAAATTAAATGAATGACCGAAGAAAGCAATACCAACTAATAACTTCTGCGGATTAGCTCCGTTTTTTATCCAATTTTTAATCGATGCATCAATACTTGAATAATGATCTAGGTCAGAGCTAACGTTATACAATGGTGAATTGTGACCAATTTTACCGTTATCATGCATATTAAAATCGTATGTCATCAAATTGATATAATCCAAATATTTGTTCATTTCTGCTACATTGTAACTAGATTCCATCAAATATGGAGCAACACCAACCGCAGCTGTAATCAAAAATCTATCGCCCACTTTTTCTCGAAGTTCTCGAAGGAAAACAATGTACGTTACCTACATAAAATGTTTATGCAAATTAGTTAAAACTTAACATAAAGTCATATGCAGTATAACTTATACATAATCACTAGCAGCCCCACCTCGTTGTGCTGGATATTCCCAATCGAAATCCAGACCATCAAAGCCCCAGCATACCAAAAAGTCATAAATTGAATTTACCAAACGAGTGCGCTTCGTGTAATCATTGATAACGCGTGAATATCTGTCTGATTCTTCATCCCAACCGCCCATCGACACGAGAACTTTCAAATTTGGATTTACAAGTTTTAATCCAACGAATCTTGTAAAACCGCCTTAAAAGACAATATATTTTTAGATTTAATTAAATATCTAAAACTTATATAACTATACCAAGTTCAAGATCTGCCCAAGTGTCCAGAATATTAACGGTACCATCCTCATTCATTCCAATAAATGCATATGTAATGTGAGTAAATTTAAGTGCATCGATTTCATCAATTTGAAAAATATTACCAGAGTCACCGTATATGGCGTAATTTTCATAATAACCAAAAACTGTATCTGAGTAGAATATTAATTTTTGAGAAATATTATAACGAATTTTTACAACTAACTTGTTACAGCATTAGTTACCGCAGCTAAGGCTGCTAAAAAGACCACAATGCCCGTAACTTTCATATTTCTCTTCTAAATTAGAAATATAATTATAATTATATTTGTATATATATTATATATGTATATTGTTATTTATAAATATATTATTTAGTTAAGTCATTCTTATTATATACGTAAGAATTTTTTAAATAATTTGCATCATTTTTAATTTTCAATTAATTAACTGAGGCGGCTTGAATGTTAATCTTTTATTTAAATTTTTGCAGTATAGAATTTATTCTAAATTATTCAGTAAAATTTAATTACCTGATTTTATTAAGAAAATTGTATGATTTTCAATTTTTCAGTTCATCAGAATCAGCGCGTATAGCTAATAACATCGAATTAATTTCTAATACAAGTCAAATAATTTAATTTTAAATTTTATACATTTTGTAGAAAAGTTTTTATTGTAAATAAATTGTTAAAGTTATATTTATAGATTGTGTTATTATTTAAAAAAAGAATTATATGCTTATATCGTAACAAGTTGGAGATAGAACTTTAAATAAAGAATGTAGAACAGAACTTTAAATAAAAAATCTAGAACCATTATCTACGCTACATAACTAATAAATACAGTATATATGATTGGATTGTTTGTATGTAATTAAAATGTTTTATACATGTTAATGTCATAACTATAATAATCAATAAATTATAATTTATATCATTTATTACAAACTTATATTTTATGAATCTTATATCAAAAATATGGGTTAAACAGCGATGTTCAAGTTATAGTATTCTATTATCTATCAACTTCATCAGCGATCGGACTAACTCTGTATAGCAACTCTGTACAACCGCACCATACTTCTGAGATTTTTGATTCTTCTATATGTTCAGATTGTTTGCCAAAGCCATAAACTAATAAATAATATATTATTTATTAGTTTATAACTTTATACCAAAGCTTTGCAAGCGAATGATAAGTGTTTAAGTTAATTTTAGCAGAATAATAATATATTATATTAAAATACCTACAAAGTCATTGTTAACACGGAAATAATTAAAAAACAAAATATTTACAAGAAATATTGCAATAATTTAAAACAGTATTTTTAAGAATTTAACGATTTCAAATTTGAGTTTTGAAACGTAGCTGACGTGGTGAATTTTCTCACAGTCGCATAGGCGTTCTGTATCAGTTTTGTGTTTATAATAGAAAAGTTCTTGTATCAATACTATATTATATACGAGTATGAAAATATTATAGACGTGTCTCTTTTCAAAAGTGTGTTTTCTTTATAAGTATATTATTGATATTAAAATTCGTCCTTTTTAATAAATAAATGTTTTTATATGTAATCGAAACAAAAATATATCTTAAATATATCTTTTTTATCATAGTTGCCAATTACGATGTGAAAATTTTCAGTACACCATATATAAGTTCATGTAATTTTGGCTTGCACCTTTTTTAAGTTTTATCAACCCCAAAGCCGATTAATATAGAATATGATTTCTGGTTTAATTTGAGAACATTTCATAAGTTAATTTACCGATGCAATGGTACAGTGGTTAACCACTTGCCTTGTAAGCGGAAGACCGGATTTTAAAACCTGCTGGCGGCACACTCAGATGTTTTCCACAAAATATATTTGTGTTGTAGCTTTTCAGGGGTGAATTGAATTCTGGTAGAGTGGTTCGAAATCCACTTAAAACTGTAGGTTCCTATATGATATCATCAATATAAGGTTAATCATATAAGCATAACCGACCCATTACAAATTTAAGACAATATAACCTCGTAGTTAATGTCTATTAATGTAGAATATAAAAAAAAAGTTAATTAAGCGAACATCTTTCAGTTTTTCCGTATAAATTTCACTTACAACATTCAAACATTTCTATACGAAATTAATTTCAACAATGCGGCACCTTACTATACAATCTAGTACCACATTGCCCTTCAAGTACTTCTTGTGAACATGTCGCGTGCGGCGTACAAAAAAGTCGATAATATCACATTTTTGTCGCGCAGAAAAACTATTTCTTGTTTGCGTCGAATAAAATTTGTTCAAACTTCAAGCGCATAACCTCAAAAATTTGGATTTTTAAATTTTTGTTTGTTTTTAGCTGATCTTTTTTGTGAAATTAATTAAAATAATAAAATGACAACACAAGTTAATAGTTCCGCAATTAGCGTTGAACAAAAATTGAAAGCCAAAAAAGCAGCGTACAATATAAAATTTGGTTCACCAAAACTACGAGATTTAATGCGGGAAAAATGTAAAATTCGAATAAAAGAATCACGTCTATCCACATTCAACAGAAAAAGGAATTTCGGTCAGGACGATTCGGTAATTATTATGTGGAAATTTAAGGAATATTTGGTTTCTTTCGTTTTAAAGTTATGTTTCTAGCTTGAAAGTTCTAATAACGGTATTTCTTATTTCCGAAAATATTGCAAACTCAATATTTTAAAAATTTAGTTCATAACATATTGAGTTTGGTAAATAACAGATTCAGTTAAGAATGAACCACTTTCAAAATAAGCGGCTCATATATTTAATATATAGCCTAATTAGCACTTGGTATTTATTTTCAGTTGGTTGTTACCGATGTAATTGCCGCAGAACTGCAAGACCTCAAAGATGACATTGAGTTATATGACACAATCTACAATGAAATTATGGAGGAAGCTTTACAATGGTAGTAAATTAGATTTTTTTAAAACTTATTAATATAATTAAGCAATATTTAGGACATTTGAAGAATTAGATCAAGAATTATTTGCTCTTAACGAAAGTAACAACAAACTGGTGTTTTTCTGTCCCATATGCCAAAAGTTTGAGCTGGAACCAAGCGATGGATTCGTTTATTGTGCAAAATGTAACATAAAATTACGAACCAACCAGATATCGCCACAACAATTCTATGATTTTATTCAAATTAAAATAAAACAACATGACGATACAGGATGTCCGATGAGTTTTAATTATTTTACCGAACCCGTTGCTGGTGAAATGGATTTGCTGGCATTAAATTGTTTTTGTCCAACGTGTGAATACTTTTGTTTGTTAAATTAGCTAAATTAGATTAGATTCTCTACAATTTTTTATATTTTTATTCTTTACCATAATATTTGAAATAAATTATTTAAATTATTCAAATTCCACAATTGTAATGGGTTTATTCCGAGCATAATGGTCAAGTATCATATAGTAATAGGAAAATAGCAACAAATTTAAATTTCTTTTAGTTTTTTTTTTGTAATTATCGAGTAAATAATTTAATAACATTTTATTTTTGTTCATTAAAATGTTGGAATATGCTGGGCTTTGTCACATATAAATGAAAGTTTCTTTCATGGAATTTATAAAATTCATAAATTTAAATTAAATGGGCTATGTTTGATGGCATCTCCTCAATGACGGTATTGTAAAATTCTTCAATGTCCGATAGAGATCGCTTGTCTTTATCGGTAATAAAATTAATTGCAACACCTTTGCGGCCAAAACGACCGCCTCGTCCAATTCTAGAATTGCATAAATTTTATTGTTATAGAGGGACGATTAAAATAATTGTCGCTTTAGGTGTAATTTTACCTGTGAATGTAATTTTCTCGATTTGACGGTAGGTCATAATTAATAACTAGGGAAACTTGCTGCACATCTATGCCACGTGCCAACAAATCAGTTGTTATGAGGACTCTGGAGGAGCCTGTTCGAAATTGTTGCATTATAATGTCTCTTTCGCGTTGCTCTAAATCTCCATGCAAAGCTGACACAGTAAAATTTTCTTTTGTCATCTCTTCAGTCAGCTGATCAACCTTGCGTCGTGTATTACAAAATATTACAGCCTGAGTAATGGACAATGTGTTGTACAAATCGCACAATGTCGCTATTTTCCAATCCTCCTTATCAAGTAATACATAAAACTGTTTGATACCTTCGAGCGTCAATTGCTCCTTCTTAACCAAAATCCTTATTGGATCACGCATAAAATTATTGCTGACCTTCAAGACGTTCTCGGGCATTGTGGCCGACAACAGAATAACTTGTACTTCACTGTTTAGCGTTCGGAAAACGTCATGAATTTGATCTGTAAAACCACGAGATAACATCTCGTCGGCTTCGTCCAAAACAAACAATTTAATCGATCTTGTCCGTAAGACTTTCCTGCTTATCATATCGTTTACCCTTCCTGGCGTTCCAACCACTACATGTGTACCCACTTCTAATCTTCGAACATCTTCTCGAACATTAGTACCTCCAATGCAGGCATGACACTGAATATTCATGTAATCACCAAGCGCAATTACCACCTTTTGGATTTGGGTGGCAAGTTCACGAGTTGGTGCCAATATTAAAGCTTGACACTCCCGCAAAGAGATGTCGATTTGTTGTAATATTGCTATGGAAAATGTTGCCGTCTTACCCGTACCCGATTGTGCCTGTGCAATGACATCATGTCCTTGAATGCACGGCAATATTGCTCTTTGTTGAATTGGGGATGGTTTTTCAAAACCAAAGCCATAGATACCGCGTAACAATTCCTCTCTCAAATTCATGTCATCAAAACTATCCACAACCGTTGTCCAATTTGATTCAATTACTCCTTCCACTTCCATTCCGGCGGGTCCGTCATAAACCTGTTCGCCCCCGTCTTTGGGATCATCAGATCCATTCTTTACCTCGTCGCTTCTACAACAAATATATTAAATAAACATATATAATGCCTTCTTGTATCCCCCCAAACCCGGTTATTATTTGACAAATTAAACCTTGCTAAGAAAAAATTCGATTTCAAATAAAAAATAAGACGGAAAATGCCGCGGTCGCCATATTGGGTATAGCAAGAGGTTAATGTTTTCAAGTTTTTTATTGTTTTTACAAATTTACCAACAATTTTTTGATAAAATATAAAACCATCTCTATTGAATTGTCAGCATTTTAATGTAATTCAAGTTATTTAATTCAATTTAATTATGCAAAACGAAATTACCTATTTTCTGCAGATGAATTAGACATGTTTTTGTGTTTCAGTTCAGTGTTGCCACGATTTGTAATTTTGTATATAAATAAATTTTATCATAACAAAATAGTAGGGCTGCACAATCAAATCTCATAAAAGTGGTGAGTTTTATCAATATAATATTTGGGTGGAAATGCGTTTTACCGGCGCTTTCAGCGGGAGCCTCCTGTTTCCCCTTATTATAATTTAGGGGACCTTCCCCATATATTTTGTAAGTGGGGTAAACCAACCCCTAGAGCAGGGGAGTGGTTTAAAGTTTCAGATAAAAAACATAAAAATTGAGATTGTGACGTCATTAGAAAATATAAAAGCGCCAGATATGGCGGATGGATAGAGGGGATAAATACGCGTATTTTGATATGTTAAACAAGCTTGAAATGTTGAATTATGATGATGAGAAGTACTAGAAGAAAGAGACGCGACAATAAATTATTTTCATATTAAAAATAAAAGTACTAGTTGGAGGCTTATTTTCGTGGTATAAATTTTTTTTTTCCTACACGTTTTGCCCTATAAAATAAAAGTCAACTCAAATTGTTGTTGCTTTCTGTACAAAATTTCTCATATCTTTTGACACCTCTTATATTTTTTTAGTTCAAAAACAGAGAGAGGCAGGATTGCAGCAAACCTGAGTTTCAAAAACTTATTTTTTAAGTTAAAAAAAATCGCTTTGTACAAACTTTTAGTTAGGCTTTGATATAACTAATCAATAATTATATTAACAGAATCAAAATCTATAGCGTGCAAACTGCAATTACATATAATATGTATTATTTATCTATGTTTGTGAGTCCAAGTCCTATTTTTCTTAACTCGCCTATAACTTTTCATTTGCGCAGGTAGTAATTTCTGCAATTATTGTCGTTCAAAATTCATACGTAAAAGTTTTATTTGACAAAAAAATCTATAGGTGTGGGGGGGGGGTTCTTTTGAACTGGAGTTCTTTGTGACGTAATTTCATAAATGATATGAGACTTCGTGACGAAATGTGACGATGGGGGAGGGAATTAAATCCAAAAATCGTGTGATGTAATATATGGACAGTCTTTTTAATTTTATTTGTTGGCAAATTCACCACACATAAAAACTGGGATACGTTCGTTTCCATTATCCATATATTAAATGTAGTTCTATGAACTGGGAAAACTACTAGAAAAATTAAATGGCTGCCAAAACGTCATCATTCATCTTACTACAAGAACAAGTCTGAAATTTATTATTTTCGCAGTGTTTATTATTAAATTGGGCTATATAATATATAACTTACATTCTATTTACAAATTACGCACATCAATTAATTAATAATCAAATATTAAGAATGGGTTGCGATGGTGGCACAATTCCCAGACGAGATGAACTGGTTCGTCTAAAGAAAAAACCCGAACAGGTAACATTTATTTTATGGACAATAATATTAATATTTTTATTTATTTAATTTAATTATTGTAATTTTAATAATAAAATTGAAAATTTCTAGAAAGACAAAGAGGCTGAATTGGCCTATCGCTGGCGTCATTGTGCCATTACCCAGAATCCCCTTCAAGAACCGATTGTTATGTGTGGTTTGGGTCGATTATATTCTAAACAAAATGTTATCGAACATTTATTGGAAAAGGACAAAATGCCCGACTCCTGCAAACACATTCGCAGTTTAAAGGATGTTAAAAATCTGGTGCTGTCTAGAAATCCAATCTACAAAGATTGTGACAAAACGGAGGGATTGTTGGATGTACGCAGTGCTCCGTACATTTGTAAGCTAATCGGTTTAGAAATGACGGGGAAATTTCGTTTTGTTGCTTTGTGGTCATGTGGATGTGTATTCTCGGAGCGTGCTCTGAAGGAAGTTAAAACAAATGTTTGCACATTGGTAAGGACTATACGGATTACAAATAAAAGAATTTTGAATTAACTTTTTTGTTCTAACCTGTAGTGTCTGACGCCGTTTCACGATTCCGATGTGATAATCTTGAATGGAAACGACGAAGAAGTTGATTTAATGATATCAAAAATAGAAGTTCGTACAGCTCGTCAAAAGGCCGAAAAAAAAGATAAAAAATCGAAAAAATCTAAAGAAGTCTCGTCAACAATAACGTCGTCGTCATCAAATGGAACAGAAGCAGCGACTGCTGCTTCAACGTCAACAGCAACATCAACAGAATTTTCTAAAAATGAGCAAATTTCTGGTAAAACAACCGCTAATAAAACAGTCAAGCCATTTTTGAAACGAACAAATGCCACAAATGAAATGCTAACCGATCCGGCAATGAAAAAACTTAAGGACGGCAACTTTAGCGTTGCGGCCGACCCAAAAGCCAGCGATGTTTACAAATCACTATTTACCTCACATAAAAGTGAACAGGAGCAGACAAGAGCCCACTGGGTCACATATAATCCATTTTATAATTAGATTTTTATTTAGAAGTAATATTGTTAAGCCTATTTAATGTAAGCTTCTATCTACAATGAAAAAAAATATGCATACGTAATGTCATTGTCTTTTTATTTACTATATTTGTTTAGACTATGATAAAATGTCCATTTTATTTATTTTTATTTTTATGTTGCTGTCTAAAAAAAACAAACTTGCAGCGAGTAAATTATAAAAAATCAATTTTAATATGATAAAATAAATTGTACGCACAAAATATAAAATAATATTTTAAAACGTATGCACTGAAAACCGTTTTATGGGCAAAAACATAAGGAAACATTATGTTAAAAATAGGTAGTGTAATTTGGTCTGAAAAAATAAGAAACAATTTACAAGTTTTTCACATATATTATGTTGCCTTATGTGTTTGGCCATTAAACTATAGTTTGGCCTATAAAACAATCTGTGTTCCAAGCCGAACTTCATATTTGAAGTTCGCCTTGCGTGTTCCCCATTTTAAAATATTAATAAATATTTCGTGCGTTTACAATTTATTTAATCAATTTAAAATTGATTTTATTCTTAATATTTTTGCAAGTCGCATTATAAAGATTCGTATTAAAAAAAACGTATAAGAATTAAATGGGCCTAAAGGATATCGCACATCTAAGCGATTGGAAGAGGCGCGGCATGACGCGTTTGAAAGAGTCTGGTTTTTAACATACAAAATAATATAAAAAAATGTTCTGTTGTTTTGTATGTTAAAAAAACTGACTTTTTTAATCGCGTCGCTCGCTGTGCGATATGCTTAATTAGTTAATCGCTATAGAAAAAATGCAATCCACAATGAGAATATTATAAATGTATGTATTTTCATGCAAACGTATGTTTTCTTTTTGTAGATAGGACTTCAGATGTAATGAAATTTTGAACAAATAAACAAGATTTCATCTTCTCACCAAAATTTTATTTTATGTTTAATTCAATAATAGCTGATGTGAAATGATAATGGTCATTCAAAAAGAAAATAATTTAATTATTTTAAATATTAATTCGAAGAACAATTTCGAAAAAAACTAATCCGAACATTATGATCGAATTTAAAGTGCCTTAATTGACAATTGCTTCATTTTTGGTGCTTTCTTTTTCTGTTGTCTTTTTTGTTCTTTTTTCTCCCAACGCCTCTGCTTATCGGGATCATCTTCTGACATAACTTTGTCCTTTTCTTGTTTACGCTTCTCCTCGCGACGCAAAGCAGCCGCTTCAGCTCGTGCTGAGTGTGTACTCTTTAGAAATTCTTCTTCGACACGTAGACGATTTTTGTCAGCCTTACTTTTACCCTATGGAAAGAAATGGATGTTTTCAAAAAAATATTTTTAAATCAAAGCAAAACCCCACTCACTTCCTTCGATAAGCGATAACGTTTCAGTCTTTCCAATATATAAAATACTAATACTAATAATAGTTTTGCAGCTTCCATATCGTTGCCAGCCGGTAAATTAAATCCAGCCATTAACATACGTTTAACCTCTGGTTGTTTCAGATTGGATGGATCCTCTTGTTGAACGGGTCCGGTAAATTGATCAGTTATGTGAATATAATCGATTAAATGACCGAATTTAGATAAGGCAGACAAAATTCGTGAGTCTAACATGGCAGCTGTGGCTTCAGGTATTTCCGATAAAACTGAAAATCCTGTTGGCACTTTGTATTTATCTTCAGGCTTATTGACTAGCATACAGTATTTACTCTACAGAAACAAAATAAAAATGTTAAATTAAATCCAAGACATTGTCTAATCTGAATCTTACAAGATCGGCCGTTTCTTTAAATAATTTAGAAGCGGTTCGACGAGACGCAACACAAAAGACAAACGAATCCATCGCATCTTTGGATATTTCTACTTTAAAATGTATTTGATCCAATGTTGGACGCATTATATCGGCTAATATTGCCACCAAATCTTGACGCTTTATCATTTTCAATTCAACCAACATTCCCTCACAACATGTACGGCCGCTGCACCACAACGTGTAAAGACTTTCACTTTCTTTAATGAAATTTGGACCATCGTTTTCGTTTTTGCCATCATCACCTGCAACAACAAAAAACTGGTCAAATAAGCAAAACAAAAAAAATGTAAGGACGCCTGAGAGTTACTCACCAATTAGTACAAAATTGTCTTCCAACAAACTTTTGTGTGTCGACAACCACAGGTTTGCTAATTTCGTATTTTTTGATCGTCCGACAAAGTAATTTGCAAAATATGCAATTAGGCCGCCCAACATTAACATTTCCATCCAATATGAATCCCAATGAGTTCTAGAATGTAACAGTAATATTGTAATTTTGAAATCGTCATAGCTTTAATAACACAGTGCAACATTTTCGAAGTCATCGAATGTAAACTAAAGTCTGACTTCAGTTTCTAGTTGAAGCGACCACACAAACTACATAGCTAAACCTTATAATTTGGGGTTTGATAGTTTAGATCGATTTTATCGAGGGGGTACTCACATGTTTAAGTTCTGGGACAACCTTGATGAAAGTCATGTGGAAGTCAAGTGAAAGTCATGGAAGTCATATGAAAGACATGGAAGTCATGAAAGTCATGTGGAAGTCACATTGAAGTCATACGGAAATCATTTGGAAGTCATATGGAAGTGATTGAAGTCACATTGAAGTCATATGAAAGTCGTGGAAGTCAAGTAAGAGTCATATGGAAGTCATGGAAGTGATGGAAGTCACATTAAAGTCATATGGAAGACATGGAAGTCATATGAAAGCCATTGAAGTCATATGGAAGTCACGGCAGTCATGGAAGTGATGGCAGTCATGGAAGACATGGAAGTCATATGGAAGCCATTGAAGTCATATGGAAGTCACGGCAGTCATGGAAGTGATGGCAGTCATGGAAGTGATGGAAGTCATGTGGGAGTCATATTGAAGTCAAGTGGAAGTCATGGAAGTCATGAAAGTCATATGGATGTCATGAAAGTCATGTGGAAGTCAAGTGGAATTCATGGAAGTCATATGAAAGTCGTGGAAGTCAAGTAAGAGTCATATGGAAGTCATGGAAGTGATGGAAGTCATATGAAGTCATGTGGGAGTCACATTGAAGTCATATGGAAGTCATGAAAGTCATGGCAGTGATATGGAAGTCATAAAAGTGATGGAAGTCACATTGAAGTCATTTAAATATGGAAGTCAGTGGGACAAATATTTTTCAAGTGATTATACTCTCTCGGATTTTATTTTACATAAATTATTTTGCTTTGGTTTTGCACGGCTATATCTGGTAAATAATTGCGCCTTTCTCAATGCAATCTTAAGACGAAATGCTTTTCACACTAAAATACACAACTTTTGTGAACCGACTAGATTTTCACTCATTGGGTGTTAATAATAAGTTCATAAAGCCCAAAAAAATAAATTTTTCACATTTTCGACGATGTCATTTTCGGGTCTTTCTAGCCTAACAACACCGCGACAGAGTAAAAATCTGGCCTTGACACAAAAGTTGTGCATTTTAATGTGAAAAACATTTCGTCTATTGAATCCATTGAGATGACCAATAATTTACTAGCCTTAGCAAAACCAAAATTCTACCAAATTAAATTAATAATGACAAAATAAAATTTCGAACTAAACTATCAAAACCCAAATGGATTTTTACCGTTTGAGTGGGCACTTCAAGAAACGGAATTCAGAATTTTGTTAACATTTTATGTGTTGCACTGTGTAATGACATTATATTGCGCTCGTTTTTAAAGATATTAGTTTTTGATTCAGAAGGCTCTCTACCATTTTTTTTTATATTTTAGTCTTTTATCCAAGGGGAAACCATACTTACGGAAAATATGGGACACATTTATTTCGGAAATCATTTTGGTAATCAGAAATCAAATTTTTTCCTAGTGGGTTTCTCGAGGGGAAATGATTTCTGAGATGATTTCCGTGATTTCCAAAATAATTTGTCCCATGATTTCCGTAAGTGGTTTTCCCCTCGCTTTATTACTTACATAAAATATTCAAAAAAGTGTGGTCGACAGCCCGAGTCAAAAACTAATATTAGCTTCTATAAGAAATCGTACCTAAAATGTAACGGAACCTTGGCCATAGTCAATTTCGGTTCACCGGCAGTTTCGACAACACTCGGTGTTGGCGGCTGCTCACTCTTCGAAAAGCCTTCAAACTCTTCATCATCGTGAAAATGTTCAAATTCACTTTCTTCTTCGACAACCCCATCATCGTCGTCATCATCACCCTGACCGTTCTTTCCATTACGTTGGTAGGTTTCATCAAGGAAATCATCATTGTTGTCTTGCTTTAATTTATCAGAAGCTAATGGTTTTTTCGAATTTTCTGTTACAGTTACAAAACCATCTTCTGCATCGAAATCTTCAAACTCGGCAAAATCATCGTTGCCATCATTATCATCGTCAAGATCAATTTGACACAGAATAGGAACGCATAGTAACGTTATTGCCAAGATAAATTGTAAATACAATTTCATCTTTTGTTTTGTGGGGGCACGACCTAGAACGAATTGTAAAAAATATTTATTTTATTTTTTTATTTCATCGTTGCTTTAAAATATTTGAACATATTCGGTCTAATTCAAGTTATTCTTAAAGAACGCCTAGGGCGAAGTTTAAGTTGTCTTCGTCCAAGTAATGACATTTAAATAACTTTACTTTGAATTGGACCGAATGGCTGTAATCTGACAATATTGAGACAAAATGTTGGCCTAAACTTTTTTTTTAATTTATTTATTTTGCCTAAATTCAATTTTTTCAAGTCAAGTAGCGCTACCGTACTGAAGACTAATAAAATCAAACAAAGACTAACCCGCATGCTTCTAAGCTGCTGCTTTAGAGTGTACACACAGATAAGTCCCTTGTTTGTAAGTCTTAGACTTGGTTGTTAAATTGCACCGATCTACTGGCCGTTCATGTGCCATATATACCGATGCCGTTTCCAATTTAACGACAGTTAAATTGTTGATCTGAAATTGGAACAGATATATGCGACGTGTTTTTTGATTAGGAACAGAATTTTTGGCTTACCTACATGCTTGTAGAACAGATTGTAACCCATGATCCTTGAGTTTTTAACTCAGCATCCTTGGACCAGGGCGATATTGTGGTGAGTCTTCCTCACTGAGAAAGACAACCACGTTGTCTGAAGCACATTTACAGTGCTCCGAAAAAATTGCTATATTGTGACGTGTCTCCTGTCGGATCCTCTAGATGCATCTCATCTCGAGGATCATAATGTTCATGTAGTCGTCAACCGATCTTTCATCTGATACATCAGGATTCTGAACTTTCAGACACAGGAGCATCATCTCACCATCCATCTCCATGTTAGGCAACCAAATACGGGCTCTTGGTCTGTTAAAGAATTCCTTAGTAGGGATGATATCGAGTTCGCTACCCTCAAAATTGTTGCTAATCCTAGCCAAAATTTGCTCAAGGAAAGTCTTAGAATACAAGTCCTTGCACTTTATAATTCTGTGACCTCTGAATATTTCTAATGAATCAAAGCTGGGATACGATCCGCTTGTATTGGCCAAAACATGATCCATGACCATGCCTGAAAGCTTGGCTTCGACCAATGGCCATAGTTGCGGTGATAGTAAATAATTTTTAGCTCTTTTGTCTATCAATACCACCTGAAGTTGTTTTCTTTTCCTTATCGCTCAAAGGTTTTATTTGCTCTGACATTCCATCTCTGCCCATTTTTGGTTCGTTACTGGGCTTGCCATCTGCTGAATGAGCCCTTTTCATGGTATTCTTCTCTCTTATTTCCCGAGCCTTTCTTGCCTCCTGCATTGATTCATATTCGGTTACCACAGCTCGCTCCCGAATTTTGTCTCTAGCATCTCGAATATGAACTATGCCTGAAGCCTCATTCTTTTCGATCTTTGCTAGTATGAACTTGGCTTTGCTATAACGTTTCTTCCTCTGGTAGCTAGTAAGCGGCTGCTCAGTATTGTATAATGCTTTAGAGGCTTTAATACCGCGGGACATAAGGGAAAGGTAAGTACTAGAACTGGTACTTGCCTTCTCATTTGAGCATACTGATTGCTGATTGTTCAGCAATGTCGACTTTGTATTAAAATTGTTATACGTTTGGCTCATTTTAAAAATATTTTGTCTCAGTTTTAAATCGTGTTCTCAAATCTATAGGGTACAAAAAGAAATTATACCAAGGCGTTCTAGAATTCTACTTCTAGAATGTCTTGTCTATACTACATTTAACTTTAGTTCTTTTGTCTCACAAAAAGTGTAATCCATGGCGGTGACACATAAATTACAATGCGATAATTTTTTTAATAGAAATTAACTTTCCCAAAAAGGGGGCGCAAAGAATTAAAAAAAATCAATTTACTATTTAGCCAATCTAATGTTAGGTTAAGTTTTTTTTCAGTCAATTTTTTAATACAAAAAAAATAATTAATTTAATAAATAATAATTACCTTTTTTTACAATAAACTTATTATTAACTATGTTATATTTATAAATATTTGTTATAAATAGAACGGACGGGGTGCAATGATATGCACACCATAAAATTTTTTCCGAAAAATTTCTAAATTTTTTATGATTTATCTACCAAATTTCGTAAGGGCACACACATACACGAGTACAGGGTGTGGGTTTATTTTGTTAATAAGATCAGCTTTCCATACATTTTTAAAAGTTCGTTGGTTTTTCTTGCAGTTTATTTGACAGAAGTACTAAAGTATTTTAAAGTATATACTTTAATATAACATATGAGTTTAAGTAGATTTTACGTTTTGTTTACATTTTATTTTTGTAGAAACTTGCATTCCAAAATTAATTAAATTTTTATAGTCAAAATGTTTAAAAGGTCCACTAAACCAAAATTATCACCTCCAACACCACCAACGTTTGCACAAATTCTTGACGATTTGGAAACATTTCAAATAGAAAAGCCAATTTTGGAAAAAAGAAGAAATTTAGAAGACGTGACCAACACAACCAACACATCATCGTCAACATTGCAGCCAGAAAGTGGAATTTCCCAACAAGAGACCACAGAAGAATGGTGGCAATTATTTGAAACATTTGTTAGTGACGTAAAGGATTTAAAAAAGATGAAATTGGCATTTAAATTAAATACTAACGAGCTAAACAATGTTAATTTCGAGATAATAACACAGTCAAATTCTATAAAGGCAGAAATTGATGCAGCACTAGAGAAAGTTAATGAAGAATTAGAATTATAAACCATTTTTAAATTTAATAAATATTTTATTTAATTGATAATAATTATTTTCATTTTAGTTTTCTTTTTTTATTAAAACCCAGAGCCAGACTATCGACAATGGTTTAATTTATACCGCTTTGCAATAGCAATACAATTTAGTATGCAATGTTTTGGGTTTTCTCAACCGATAATTATTAATAATATATATAATTTAGGCTAAACTACACTTTAGCGTTTATGGCCCCAGACCCTAACGAATCCTCCCTCTCTTCCGAAGGGCGGGTCTTCCCAGACTTCGAAAACCCACTATAACTCTTGGCGCTCTCCCCCGTTTGGACGTGGGAGGAGCTTAAAGTGTGGTCAACATTTCAGAAAAATTGATATTTTTAAACAATAGTTATTTACAATACCTTTCATTTCATACCATACACCCCTTATTTCCCCAAATATCATTTTTTCTGAAATTTTGACGCCAAAATTTAAAGTGATTTTCGAAGTCTGGGAGGGCCCTCCTTCGGGGGGGAGGGGGGTTGTGGGTTTAAATTATAATCAAAAATAATCTGATGATGTCTTTATATATTAGACGAAACGTCAATATATACTATAAACAGACTAATTTGATTGTTCTCTATTTAAAAAACAAGACCGCTAAGGTGAAAAAAGTAGGAAAATTTTCATAAATAGAATATTAGAATATTTTCGGGTTGGGTATGGACTAAAGTTTAATTAATATAATACAATATATATTATATATTATATAATATATTAATTACACTATAGTATCGACTATGGAGGTGATTAAGTTCCTGAATGGTTCCCGTCAGGTGTAGGCAAATGTTCGTATATTGGGATAATTTTGGACATCTCGAGAGAGGAGCTTAGGAGCCAGATCAAAATAATATCGAGTCTATAGGATAAAGTCCTTTAAGTTATATGAGCTGGTACACTGTTTTTGGCCCAAATTCGGTAGTTTTTTTAATTTTCCAAAAAAACAAACAAATTAGATTCGACCTGTTATTAATATTTTCACTTTTCCCATACAAGCTAAATTTTCTTACATGCACTATAAGATGCGGTCATCACCTCCAAGTGATCTTTCACCATGGGCTTTAGTGTGAATTTATAAATAATTCTAAAACTGATTATTTGGGCAACGCAAAACTATTTGGGAATTCGTGCCGTAATCGCATTCCATCGGAGATTTTAGCAAACTCAAAATAGATGATCCTGGCAGTAACAAATAGGATCTCCCAAAAGCTTGATGAAATTCAGTATCTATTTGCCAAAAAGAGGAATCTCTTAAGAATATTAATTTTGTTGATTTACGTTCTTTTAAAATAACCAGTATGGAGCAGTGGGTAACGTCACGGCTCTGTAATCAAGAGGTTGTGGGTTCGAGGCTCTTTAGGGCCAAACAAATTTCACATCTGGGTTATTACCTTTCATTCGCAGGTGTTTATTAAAAAGCGTTTGCAGTGGCCCGGAAGTCACTTAAAGCCGTTGTCCGCCTATATGATACCAACTGATAGGGTTCCTAATATAGTGTAAAAACCCGCCCAACTGATCACCAAAAAATATGGCTAGTGCGAGCTGCTGACAACACTCCACCTTTAATATAGTCGTCAATGAAAACCATTGTATCAGATAGAAAAATGGGTAAACATGGTTCCTATGCTCCCTTGCTTTGGAGTAAAGGACACGATGATGATGACGTTCTTTTAAAAGAAATTATGCTTTCTCGCATTCTCAGGAGCAAAATTTAGGAGGCGAAAAATATTTCCTGGAATTTTTTAATTGAAGAGATAAGCCAAATGGAAAATATAAGGCTGGCATGGAGGCGATTGTATCGATTGGAGAGAACCAAGTCTAATGGGGTCAAAATGATCTTGAGGCTGAAATGTTGAGTATTATTGCTAATAGATGTGGTGGTGAGGTAGGATAAGTTGATTGTGCAAATGCCGGGTAGTGATCAACCGTTCGGTTTGGAGCATCGCTACAGGTTCTATGACAAAATTGTTGGTTTTCGAGGCAATACAATATTACTCATCCATCGTTAAAATGCAATATACCGATTCATATTTGTTTTCAATAAAATATCGTTTTCGATTTGCAACATCCCTGCACTGGTGAAAAAAATAAGCACATCTGCTGTAAGACGTCCATTACTTAGGAAATCATATCAGCTGGTGCTCAAATATTCTCCAGTTTGCACGTTATAAAAAAATATTTAGGCTGAAGTGTAAAATCCCCCCCCCCTCTTGGGTGGTCCTAAAACTTTGTATGGAGGTATGGGGTCTCCTCTGAACAACGTTTGTTCTTGGAGTTTGCGGAGGAGGAGGGGTTTAAAGTTTGTATGCAAAAGTTTTTAAATGCAATATTTTAATGCCACAAGTATACAGAATGAAAGGATGGCTAGATTTAAAAAAATTTTAGTATTACTTTTTGTTATTATTTAACAAACAATTTCAGTTTTAGCTCATATTTTTACTTATATTTCTGGTAATATGGGTTTAAAGATAATAAACAATATTTAATTCGGGATATATATTTTATAACCAGTATGGAGCTGTGGGTAAAGTCACGGCTCTATAAATCAAGAGGTTCTGGGTTCGAGGCTCGGTAGGGCCAAAAAATTTTCACATCTGGGTTATCACCTTTCTTTCGCAGGTGTTTATTAAAAA